>OZ023313.1:59762695-60041993 GCA_964007375.1 Ophion obscuratus
TGATGGCGCGATGGAATGCTTTACATGAAACCAAATTTTTTTTTCTCGGAAAAATGGAGTTTTTTCGGAGTTTTGGTTGCCTCCGCAAGAGCTCTGTTACGTATCTTTACAACTTTTCCTCATCAGACAAATATGTCCACCGGTACACTCAAGTAAATTTTGTGAAGTTCCCCCCTCCCAGCCCCTAACGAAAAAAATCGGTACTAACACCAGAACTATCAATATAAACTACATAGAAGTCCAGAACGATGTGAGAGGTAACCAGAAATGATTTTTTTCCTTCGATTGAGCAGTAGATTGATGACGCGATAAAATGCTTTGAGTGAAAACAAATTTTTTTTTTCAGAAAAATGAATTTTATTTCGGAGTTCTGGTTGCCCCCGCAAGAGTTCTGTTGGAAATCTTTAAAACTTTTACTCATCAGATAAATATTTACAACGGTACACTAGAGTAAATTTTGAGATGTTGCCCCCCAACGAAAAAAAAACCGTTAGTCATTCCTGAGCTATCAATAAAAAATACATAGAACTCCAGAACTACGTGAGAGGCAACCAGAATGGATTTTTTTCCTTCGACTGAGCAGTAGATTGATGGCGCCACCAACCAAATGTTTTTTCTCGTAAATATGGATTTTTTTTCGGAGTTCTGGTTGCCCCCGCAAGAGTTCTGTTGAATATCTCTACAACTTTTCCTCATCAGACAAATATTTAGCAACCCTCCCTGCTCGTAAACTTTTCAAGCCAGAACAGGATTCTACAGAAGAGTGGCAATAACGGAGACGGATAAAGAGAGAGAGAGAGAGAGAGAGGGAAAAAGAAAGTGTGACAGCTAGAGGGAGAAAACAGACACAGAGGAAGAGAGAAAGAAAGAATACGCTAGAGAGAGAGAGAGAGAGAGAGAGAGAGAAGAAAGTACGGCCAAGGATCGGCGAATTGCTAGGAGTCTGAAGCATGCAAGAAGGGTGTGGTGTAGGTGGTCGGTAATCGAATCGCCACCATTTTTCCGATGTTTGCGGCGGATCGTTGGCGCCGGCCGAGCCTGTTCCTCGTTTTATACATATATTTGTATACGTTCACATACGATTCATACACACACGTAAAGTTATACAACACATTCAGTAGACCACGTAGTCTTTTTCTCGCGTTTTCTGCCTTCTCTCTCTCTCTCTCTCTCTCTCTCTCTCTCTCTCTCTTTTTCTCTCTCTCGGTATTCCGTCGAAATCCCGGGGATGCGAATAAACGTTTGACATTTAATGCCCGTCGAATCGACGGGGGCTTAACGTTACCAGGCGTCAGTTGGAAGGGGGCGGCTTTGGCATGTGTTCTCCGCAACAACATTGCGAAAACGTGATATATATATATATATATATATATATATATATATATATATATATATTGACTGTTATCGAACAAAAGATCGTAACCAACATGATTCAATACGGAAAGTGATGCAAGTTACGCCATTTCGTTTGCTATCGTGCGATATACGTGGTTTGGAGCGAACTCTCTCTGTATCCGCCATGAAGGATCCGAGCACGGAAGCTCTCGCCACTCATCGAGCTTTCCACATGGTTCTTGTTGACGTGGCAAAAGCTCGAGTTTCTCGCGTTCTCTCTCTCTCTCCCTCTCTCTCTCTCTCTCTCTCTCTCTCTCTCTCCCCTCTCTCGCGCGCGTTTAAGGGGTCTACTCGCATAGATATTGATATAAAAGTTGTTACACTTAATAAATACACTTTCGAAATACATTTTTAAAAGAATCTAATGTATTTATGTAACCCAAACAAACTTTAGACGCGTTTTTCGCGAAACAAAGTTTTTCGGCGGCTTGTTGATAAAATCTTCGAAACTACTGAACCGATCGTAAAGAAATTTCAACCGCATATTCTTCACAACTATAGCTATAGCGCAAATCAAGGTTTTTTCAAATTGTGATATTTACTTGTTTTGCCAAAAACGATGAAAAAAACACGTTTTTTTTTGTATTTTTGAAAAATATCCGCCATTTTGTTATTTTTGCATATATAAAAAATCGTATGATAAGCCATTAACATACTGAATCTAAAACCGTTGGATTTATTTGTTTCGGATGAGCCATCTGCAAGATTTCATCAACAGCGCAGACCTACAATTTCTTCAGGACATTATTTCGACTACCATTTTCGTCTATAAATAGTGACTCAAATAAATAATTAAAAAAAAAATGTATTTCGAAAGCGTATGCATTATGCGTAACAACTTTTATATCAATATCTATAATTTAAACCTATCAAAAGAATTCATGAACATAGCCTCTTTGTAGCGCCTAAAACACTCTTCTTCTTCTGTCATCCGAGTCTTTTTTCGGTATTTTATTTTTTTTGCGTCTACGTACGTGTGTAGAGATGGGCGAACAGAGCACGCCTATGCAATGACCATAAACATGTTTCGGAAATTTGTGGCGTGGGTACATTATTTTTAGGAACATTTGGCCCACCCACTGCGAAAAGGTGTGAATCAGCATGGGGGCGTGGGTTTCGAAAGAAATGACTTTTGTTTATACGCGCTGATGTGTGCCATGTGCACATAGAGGTGTAAGTGAAAACGCTCGCGTGGGTATAACGATGTACACGGCTGGTGCCCATGTCACGAATCCTACGGTCGTGATGATCGCACCAGCGGTTAGCCCTGGACATTTTTTGGTCGTCCACTGTGCGCCCATCATTGTTACAGTCGGGTGTATGTATATGTGGGGAAGTGTGATTTTGAGGGCATTGGCCTTCGGGAACCCTCCTGATAGTACCATTTTCCCTTTCAGCGTTATGTCAACTCTGATGCCTTCGGAGTCATGTTGGGATGAATGTAAACATGGTTAGCGAGTCACACACGCCCAAAAGACGAGACGATTTTTTACAAGCTCTTGTTTAACTTGACTTGGCGTCAGATGGGAAACGAAAAATCGATATTTCAGCCACTTCCCGACTACTTAGAGCTCTGAGATTTTGCAAACAAGCATCTAAGAGGTGACAATACATGGACAGTGCATGAGAACATATGAATCGGCTCTAACTGCTCTTGGATCGCACAATTGTTAAAAGGGTCCAATAAGTAAAATAGGTTAAAAGGTAAGATCCAATAGGTGATGAGCCAACATCTATGATAAATGCCGTCTATCACAGTTCTCCAGGATTTCTCCTGATAATCAATCAATAATAACACCGGTTCGTTTGGAAGGATTAATCCCTCTGCGAAAATTTCAGAGCCCTGGTAAAATCAATTAAAGACTAAAAGGGAGAAAATAATTTACGTGTAGATTTCTTTTTTTAACAAGCTTTTATTTAATGTAGTAAAAAGCATAAAATAATTGTTTTACCTATATGTGACTATAAATAAAAGCTTGGGGCGCTCAAAATTTAGACATATAATCTTAAATTTACATAAATCCGTTAACATATCAACTGTATTTAATTTACTGTAAAACAACCTTAGAATCCTTAAATAAAAATCGTGAAACTCAGTATAAATGTGTGATAATAATTTCTCTAATTACTATTGTGTCAAATTAAATACGATTAATGAAATTGATCAAATTTATCAAACCTTCACAAAGTTGAGCGCCACAATCTTTCATTTATAGTCACATAAAGGTGACTTGGTAAAAAACAATCATTCTATACTTTTTAGTACATTAAAAAAAAAGCTTGTAAAAAATGTTTTTTTTTCCGACGGGAGTTTTGGGATGACGAGGTCCGCATTTTACACACAATTGATACATAGTCTTGCCAAGATCGAGTTTATTTTTCAATTATAAATATCAATTCACAATGGAGCTATTATTATTTGAACACAGGACCGCCGTTGCTGAGTGGCCAATCGGTGCACGTGGTTCTGGCAACTAGGGTTATCGGAAATGAAAAATTAAAACTACTTTTAGCATACTTTGGGATGTATCTGCTTCCACCGCAGCTTTTGGTTGATCGTTATCCACCTCGGTCTCAGGTTGCCCACATGGTTCATTTTGAAGATCAAAATCGCCAGACTGCAACTTCTCAAACCATCTACATACCGTGCGTCCATTAGCCACTTTCTTGCCAAACACTTTGTTTGGAGTTGGAGTTGTTTGCACTGCATTAGTTCCACGACGCAACTTATATTCGAAAACAACTCGAATTTCTTACTTATCCATGGTTTACGGAATTGAATCTGCAAAAAGCATTTTGAAAGATGAAGACAGACCGAAACGTGCATTCGAAAGGCATGACGTACCTTCGTAATACACACAAAAAAAACAAAAACTGACAAAATGTACTATCACAGATATCAAGTATCGAACTTGATACTGTAGAAATTGCATCAATTGTTTAATTACAGATTAAGGGGGATGACACGAAAATCAAGGTTATTGAAAAGATTAATTTTGAAGGAATGAGTAAAATGGTTGACAAATCGTTTGGACATTTATTAGTACATACATTGACAAAGTTGTGTATCAAATTTTATTTCAAAATATTAATAATTAGAGAAGTTATGAACAATCTCGTGAAGGACCTTTGAACGTGAGGGGCTCATTCAGCGCATCGCACTTGTGTACATAGGGGCGTTTCGATAAAGGAAGAAAACACTTGTATGTTTGAGATATTTTTTGTTTAACATTGAACAGCGGTAGCGAATATTGAAAACGGTCACTGGAATTTCAAGGATCTTTTTGACTTTGCACTCGAGAGGTGACTCGCTGGCCACTTCCTATCCGAGCGAAAAAGGCCTCGAGTGCAAAGGGTTAATTATCTGTATTTTTGTGTAACTTGAGGTATTAATTTTGCGAGCCCGAGTATTGAACAATTGACTGATTTCGTCTACAACAAAGCAACAATACATCCTAGTATACTGGTCAAATTTTCAAGCCAAGTTACCGAACTTGTAACGAAAAATTACGACTCTAAAAATCGTTTCATTTATACGGCACTTTACGGAGATGACATGCTGGTCACGTTTCTACCTAATAATTTAATATAGGTCTGAGGTTCGCAACATTGCGGCGCAACGATTTTTTTCTTTTTTAATTTTTGGATTTCCATCAATTTATTGCATAGTTCGCTTCTCGGTGCCTATCAAAGATCATACAAAACATTTTAAGGGACTACGGCAAACGGAACCTACCCTTAATAGAGGGTGAAAGACGAAAAAATCGTATCTCCCACCGTATGTATGGAGATTCCCAACTTTTTCATTGACGTTATCGGTAGACCGACCCTAAAGAAGCCTCCGAAAAAATGAGTGATTTTCGTTTTCCGGAACTCAGCCTTGTCGGGGGGTGAAAGATGAAAAAAAATCGTATCTTCAGATGTCTGATATAAACTGCCCACGCGTGCAAAAAATTCTAGATTCCGAAACGACAATAAAAATGGGCGTTTTAAAAATAGTTTAAAGAAAATATTAACTCTAGAACCACAAACCCATTTTGTTACCTTTAAGGCGAGAAATTCCTTTAGAATTTTCAAAAAATCTATTTTTTTTTACATATTTCGAAAGTATGAGACCCAAAGTATATACTGACCAAAGGAAAATTCGAAATATTGAATATTTGCGGAGTTATCGCATATAGTTTAGAGTGCGGGGACAGCATGCGGTCAGGTAGCGAGTCACATGTTGAAACTTTAAACGCGATTATCTCGAAACTACTTTTTAAAAAACTGCTCGTGTTGTAGCTCAAAAAGTTATCGACCGATTTTGATGAAATTTTGGGAGGTTACTCTCAGTAATATGATCGGAAGAATATACCTAAAGTTTGAAAGGTAGCGGGTAAATAAATATTTGTTTTGAGGTCAAATATGTGGAAAAAATGATTGGAATTTCGAACTTTGGAGTAAAAAGGCTCCAAAATTTTCAATTTTACACTTTTTCATCATTTTTTAGGTATAACCTCCCCCTTAATGTCAGTAAACGAATGACACTTATTAAATCTTTTTCAGATCAACAGAAAAAGAGTGACATCTGCAGCACTTTTTGATGTCGCGGAAAACAAGCGTCCGAAGATTCTTAATAACGCTGCCATTTTGTTGCCCATCCCAATTTTTTTTGCTAACTTGACGGTTATAATAAACTTATGTCCAGATTTGAAAATAATCAGATGATTATATCCCCTCTAAAAGAATTCCCGAAAAATACCTATTTTTCACGCTCCTAAAAGGATTTCTCGCCTTAAACTATAAACCGGAGTAAATATTTACCCCACGCGTTTCTTGTTCGTAAAAATCGTTCTGAAAGCAGAAATGAGTCTCGTAAGTACACGAATCTCTTCGTTTTCTTACAAGCAGAAGAGAATGGTGAAAAGCAAATTCAATTTCATTGAAGTTTATTCGGTGAAAAATCGGTTTAAATACCTGGAAGTGCTAAAAAACGGCCAAAACGTCATTTTGCAAACAAAAACCTGGGGTATATATCTACCCCGGTTTGTAGTTCTAGGGTTAATGATGAAACTTGGCAAAATGTAACTAGCAGAAGAATTTTCGTACCCGCGACTTTTGAAAGAAAATGTAAAAATATCTACATCTACTAAATTTGCGTGACATTTTTTATTCCAGTTTATGGTTGGGTATAATAATTTATAGTAACTTATTTGTTATTAAGCGCCATTGTAATTTACGGATTTAGAAGGGTCCCGCTTATGCCCCCACAAAATACGGCCTTCCGCGAAAAGACTACGTTATGTAAATAAAAATGCCAATGAGACGCGACGACGAGCGTCAATTCCCTGTGACGATAAAATTCCTTTCGTTTCCATATTAATAAAAATCATTGCAATTGTAACCGTTCGTGTGCACGAGATAAAATGAACCCCCCGATTTGTCGCTTCGAATCTCTCGAAAAATTTGTACCGTTTTTTGTACGAATTTAATCTCGAGAATGGAGAGTTATGATTTGGAAAAAAAAATTATTGCGAAGCGTGTTTGAATCCCGGGAAAAAAAGTTCGAAGCTGGGCGAAAAAACTATTTGGGTCAAGATGATCCCGGGTGTCCTCGAAGGGCACATTGTTTCTTTATTCTTTTACTTCATCCGCGTAGTCTCTATCAAAAGTGCTTATTTTTCGTTACCGATACGTGACAAAGGGCACATGGCACAATTTTGGAACTCGGATAGTTTCTGTGTCAGGGAGCTCTCATAAATTTGAGTGCTATCCTAAAAGGGACATCGCCCGCGCACGATTAAACCGACCGAACACTTTCCCAAATGAATAAAAAGGCGGATGCGCGTCGGGCGAGAAAATATCATGTCCGCTACCGAAGACGCCAAGTTTAACGGGGGGAGATCCCTTCATAAAGTAAAAAAGTGCTTATGACCGAAAATGAACTCCACGATGGAGCTGAGGGACTACTTAATAGCCCCGGAATCGCAGATTCATCAGTAGGTCATTTAGTTACTAAATTATTGAGTCTTGTATCTTTAAACGCGTTTTCCTGCTAACCACTTTCTCGTGAATCTCGTACCATATAACACAAAAACTATCGAGTCGATCATTTTCAAGTTTTGCATAGTTTCAGATAACACAATTACCATCTATGTGAACCTAAAGTTCATTAAAAATTCTTTTCAAAACTACTTTTTTCATGAACAAATACTAACGGAGTAAAGATGTCATAAAAAATAATTCATTTATTATCATTAACGAATTATCATTAAAATAAACCATTTATTATCATTAACAAATACTAAAATAGTAATAATGTCATGAAAAATAAAACATTTATTCCAATGCGTTCTTTTGTTTTCGAATGTTCACTTTTCTTTGGATTTGGTAGGCTCACATAGAGCGTGTGGGTTTTAGAAATCCAAAAATTCTTAGCTCTGATGTTTCAGATCGATGCACCGAGATTGAACCGCGTGAAAGAACTCGGGCGCCAATTGAATTTGGGCCACGACTGGTGAAAAGCGTGGAAAATTTGTATCGGCGAAATATGTTGGTTAAAAATGAAATATGTGTGGAAATTCGAATGAATGAGATGAGGTTAGGACTACAGTCAGCTGTTGCCTCGCTGTCACGTCTCTTTATAATAGCAAGTGGTAATAAATCCAATACCGAAAGTTCAAATTAAACGTGACATTACATAAATATTAGGTCAATAAGCGTATTTTTTTACAAAGCATTGGATTACTACAATTGTTAAGTATGTAAATCTGATTATTTTTAAGAATATGACGGATTCCTACTATTATATACACTTTTGTAGCGACCGGAAATTGGGTGTTTGCATGTCGTCTCGGAATTTCTTCACAAAAATACGCAATTTTTTTTTCTCTGTAATTAAATCGATAACCGACCCTGAAATTTTACAGAGACGATTATTAATATATTTAGCGAAGCTAAAAGAAAATGAAAATCCTATGGATTGAAGTCTGGCGATAGGAATGCCTCAAGAGCGTGACGAGGCATTGTGCCTCGAAGTAGCGGCTGAACTCTTCTCCCCACGTGCAAAACTCGTACGAGTGGGAAGAATGAAGGAACAAAAAACAATTCATAAACAGGATGAAGTACGCTCGTGCGAATTTGCTGGCAGAGAAAAAGAAAAGAATTCGTGCGTGATAGGAGAAACGGAACGGAAGTAGAGAAGCTCGCATTGCCCGAGCGTACAGAGTCAAGTCGGATGATACGAGGTTGTGTGCGTACACGCGGCGAAACGCGACGACTTGTGTTGAAAACGCGCTCTATAGGGTGTCCGATAACGTGGCGCCGCGTTGCCACATCCTCGTCGTTGAGAATTCGCACAGCCAGCACGGATAAAACCCACGGTTTTCCGCCGTGCTGTTTACCGATTCTCGCACGCGCACACGCATACAAACTTACACACGTGTCTCCGGGGGACTTCAATGGCCCGCGGTATAATGCGTCATCAGCAAATACCGTTACTAAGTGAACACAAATTGTTTCAGCTAAAAGATAATATCGGCGGTAAGAATAGACCTGTTAAAAAGATATATTTATATTTTCTGACGCTTGTTTCTTATCGCCGCGAACTCCTCTGATCGCTGGATGGGGGAAACTCTGCAAAAAGTATTTATCTCTGGCACAAATTTCGGTCGATGTCCCTTTCGCCGAGAATTAAGGGGGAAGTCCCTTTAAAACGTAAATGAGAGCTTATGGTCGACTATAACCCCTCGAGGAAGCTGAGGTCATTTAGTCACAAACGTTTTGAGTCTTGGAACTTTAAGGGGGGAGATACCTTTTCAAAAGTATTTTTTATATTTATTATTATATATTAGATATTTTTTAGATTATTTTTAGATTTATTATTATATATTAGATATTTTTTAGAATATTTTCAGATTTATTATTATATATTTTTTAGATTTAGATCGATTTTTTTAAGGAAATATTTCACCACTCTTGCGACTAGGGTACTAGTCCAGTCGAGATAGGTCTAAAATTCGATTAACCTGGATTTAATTCCGGGCTTAGATTTCCTTTTTTTATACTTAGGGGGGGTTGTTGGTAGTGTAAATCTCGATTTTCGGGAAAATCCCCCTGGTGCGTTTGCCGCCATCTTGATTTGAAGAGGGATTTTTTGTTTTCCGAATAACTCGCTTAATTTCAACCTTAGAGTGAAAATGATCATATCAAAAGTTGTGGGAAATGTAATTCCCCACAAGTTTGGTGATTATAGTTTTTACCCTAGGATTGATATTTATAGAGTTACACTGCAAATAGGGGTAAAAAGTTCATCCCTAAATTAAGTATAAGTCCGAAAATATTGATCCTAGGGTAAAAAGGGTACTGACCAAAGTTGAAGAAAATAAAATTTCCTACCCGATTACTCCTTAACATTTCTACGATAAACTTGATAATAAACGAAATAACTGAACATAAAAAAAGTTCACCCCTAAATTGAGTATAAGTCCGAAAATATTGATCCGAGAGTAAAAATTCTAATAACCAGAGTTGGAGGAAATAAAATTTCCTTTGTGATTATTTATTACCATTTTTATAATAAACTTGATAATAAACAAGATAAGTTTTAAAAAACGTGTTTTACCCCTTTTAGCAGTCTAACTCTATAAATATCGATCCTAGGGTAAAAATTATAATCACCGAACTAGTGGAGAATTACATTTCCCACAACTTTGAATATAATAATTTTCACTCTAAGGTTGAAAATCAGCGAGTTATTCGAAAAACAAAAAAAAATCCCTCTTCAAATCAAGATGGCGGCAAACGCACCAGGGGGATTTTCCCGAAAATCGAGATTTACTCTACCACCACCCCCCCCCCCTAAGTATAAAAAAAGAAGATCGAAGCCCGGAATTAATTCCAGGTGAAATCCTCCTTCGACTGGAGTATACGTGTCATTACTGCTTTTCGGTGTTGCGTGGTATTAGAAAAAAGCAATCTTTAAAAATCGAGGTATGGCATGGTCTTTTGAGCGGGTTGCGCTGGATGTCGATTAATTTGAAGAAAAAAAAAACCAACGAAGCTTCATTTTTCATTAACACTCATACGCAAAATATGCACCAGGAAAAAGTGAGAAATGTTGAAAAATGATGAAATCGTACGCTTGGAAACAAAAAACTTGATTATTCCGAAAAACGGCTACATTTGCCAGTAAAAAAATCCGTTTTTTGTTTCAAACAAACATTTAAGGGCATGTTGTAGATAATAAGGTTAAAAAGATTTCTACTAAATTTCATCAGAATCGGTCGGATTAGTTTTTACGTCACGCCAAGTTGAAAATGCAGTTTATTAGAAGACCATATCATACCTCCGCCATTTAAGAAGATTAATGAAAAAGAGACCACGTAACAGCCAAAAGTAGTAATAAAACATACCCTGAGCGTAAAAATGGTGAAGATCACGAATCATTCCTTTGAAAAAAACATCATGAAAAGCGGCAATTTTTTCCCTCGACTAAAGATATCTCCCCCCTTAAACACGTTTTCCCGAAAACCACTTTTTGTGAACCTCGTACGAGATAACTCAAAAACTATCTGGTCGATCATTTTTAAATTCTGCACACTTTTAGATTACAAAATTACCGTCCATGTGAACCTAAAGTTCCGCAAAAATCATTCTAAAAACGATTCTTTCATTAACAAATATTATAGTAAACATTTCATAAAAAATTGAACATTTTTTCACACACGTAGCGTTTTTTGAATTTTAACTTTTCTTTGGATTTTTTAGGTTCACATGGATCGTGCGGGTCTTGGGGATCAACAAATGTTCGGCTCTGATGGTTCAGCTCAATGCACCAGACGCTAGGTTGTACGCCGTGGAACGACTCTGACTGTAACCGTATCTGAAGCAAGTGTCGTAACGCCGCCATTTTTCGACATAAAAAAATGTCAAAAAGTCGCTTTTTTTGGCTGTCTAAAGGTATCTGCCTTCTTAAGGGGAAGGGTCCAAGTGGCAATGTGGAAATTCGATATTATTAAACGAGAAAAAGTTGTGGTCTAAATAATTACTGAAAGTAATCGAGCAATAATAAAATTAATGTCTTCGGCTTACATGATTGATCTTAATGATTTCGACTTGCCTTTTGAATATTTAAAAATAAAAGAGCTAAATGTAAAAACTGGTTTGCTCATGCAAATATTCATAGGGGGACAAAAAATTGAATTCGGTAGTTTGAAATAATTGTAAAACGGCGCGTGAAAAATGACGTGCCAATGAACGCAATTTTCACGTATCGATGATTCAGCAGTAGAGATAAATTATTTTTCAAACCTTTGGACTCGATAAAAAGCCAAATGAAATGAAAACATTGACGCGAGGAAAATAAATCCAAGTGTCTTCGAAGAAAAAATAAGAAACTGTGAAGAATTAGTGTGCCAATTATTCCATCCGCAAAATTTCTTTATTACAATTTTATCACGAAAGATCAAGATTCCGCGAGCTCGCTTATTATATTGTAGAAAGAAAAACTTGACGGTTGCGTCCAAACTTTAGACCCAAAAATTGAACTCTGTAGGGGATCTGAACATACTCAATGAACCCTGACCGGAAAACGGGTTTGGCCACTGTATTAATACGATGAATCTTCGCCTCATTTAAAAACCTAACCTACTGGACGACAGTTATCACTTTGTCGACCGTATCCTTTATCTATCAAATTAGATCGAAAACTAAGATTTTCATGAACTTCAAAATCTCATGAATCCTATTTTCTTCATTGTTGTCATTGGAACGGAATTTTTAAATTCAAGTCTACTCCTAGCCCGATGATAAATCTTTGGATTTCAAGTATTGTACATCATGGAAGCGGTGAACGAATAATTCTATTTCCTGCAAACAAAAGTGGTTGTAGGTTGACCCTGAAATGTCTTAATTTGTTGTCAATGTGTCGTCGGATTTCCGAGCTAGAGTAAAATTTTTGAATACCAATAAATAACATAAGATATTTTCCACAGTTCGAAAATATGATAATTTCAAAATAGTATTTGCAGACTGCTAGTATTGCTGCTGGCGTTTGCAAAAGAGCACACTGTATCGAATAACCCTTCTCCACTATTTTATTCCGCAAATTCCTCAAATTAGAAAGTTACCTCTTTACGTTCATCTGTTAATTCTCAAAAGTAAGCAAAAAATCCTGAACTCCATTTTCATACAAAAACTTTGACGCCATCTTTCTGGCATTTGGGGAAAAAAATACTGAAGAAAAAGTTACCAGAGTAGGGTTAAATCTATTTTCGTTTCAAGAAGATCCTGGTCAGCCTATTTTCCACAGATTTTTATCTTTTTTCGATGATTTCAATTAACTTTTTTCAATTCACAAAAACAGCTATGACGTCCTCGGGACTAAGGTACCTCGAACGGAGTTCGTTCGAAACAACATGAAATTTGAATTATATATCGCATATATTCATATACTCCCTGCAGTGTGTACACATTCCATAAAAATAATTCATTTAGCGCATCTTCAGCGAATCATTTTCAAAAAAGCCAACCACGTTGGTTCCGAAGTACTCGATTTTTTTTTCAAATACCAGACTGGCTACTGAGCCTCCGTAAAAAAGCGACTATTCTACTGTATTAAGAGGATAGATTATTGTGAACATTTCAAAAAATCGTTCGTCTCTTGAGGCAGCTCAAATTGAAGGGGCAGGTCCAACATATGGTGTAGGAATCAAAGATTTAAGGTAAACTTATGAATACAACGATAGAACTGCCAGTCGATATTTAAATGCGTTTTTTTCGAAATATGTTTTTCAAAACGGCATCATGGTTGTAACGCATTGTTGACTCAGAAATTCCCTGACCTTTCCAGGATTCCTACACGGGTTGTGCAAATATTCATAAGAAATTGGCGTCAGATAAAGAACACAATTTTTTTAAGATCGAATATATTAAATATTGACATAAAAAATTCATAAAGAAAACGGAAATTCGAAAAATAATTTAAACGCTGTAAGGAAAAAAAGTACGTTAGATGCAAATATAGAATCTGTTCTGTATTATAAACAAAAATTTTTATGTAGAAAAATAAATATAAATACTTATCTACAATAAAAATTGTAAGCTTGAAGTAAATTACTTTTTAGTTTTTGAAATGTTCAATGTTTGGGACTGACAAACTTCTTTTGTATATAATGAAGAATAATATAAATATTCAAAACACGAAAATATTTATTTCAATACTTTTCAGTTTTTTTTCAAGTAGGTTTCAGGTTTCGTAATTCTTGCAAAAAGTAAATTCTGGAAAAATTCCAGAGATTTTTCACAATTCCCTGATTATTCCAGGAGGAAAGAAATTACCTGAGTTTTCCCTGTTTTCCATATGCGTAACTTCTTCTTCATTCTCGATATCTGATAAACGGATTGACTTGAAATTTGGTCCACTCATCAGTGTAATAGTAGTTTAGTCTTGATCGACGTTTTTTTTTCTTCACTTTTTTCCATTACGTATTAGTAATAATGATGTCGTTTTTTGTAAAAAGATCGAAGAAAAAAATCCAAACACTTTTTCATGATTGAAACACAATGACAAAAATCTCGATAAAGTCTCAGACGGGTAAAATCTATTAAAAATTTTTTTTTTTAGATCAACTGAATTGCAAAAATCAAGTACACCGTTGAGTCCCTCAAGCTCAAAGGTCCCCAACGAGTTTGTCTATAACTTCTTCGATTAATAATATTTTTTTACCAAATTTGGTACACAGCTTTGTTAATGCACATACAAATAAATGTCCAAACGATTTTTCAATCATCTCATTTATTCCTTAAAAATACATTTTTTCAACAATCCTGATTTTCGGGTCGTCGCGGTATGCCCTTGATAGGCTTTAATTGCACATCATCACGATTGTTTATCGCGGCGAAATTCAATTATGTCCGCGCAAAATGTTTGGACAGTGTGTGAAACATTTGGGGGAGGGAAAATACGGTTGACGGTGCATCAGTGTCACCGTACCGTTCGTGTCACCGAGCCTGCAGTGTGTGGGCAACGTACGTCAATGATAGTCTCTCTTTCGTGGCGTAACAAAAGAGCCGAGTAACCGCGGTACAGCAACACTCACTCGCTATGTGGGTTAGGAATGCACGGCCGTCAACACACTGGACAATAATAAAAGCTCGGGCATCAACACGGGGCGTCCACTCGGATATTACGCTCGCGGGATCTCTCTCGGTACTAATAGAGAGTCGCGTTTTAGAGCTCTTGTTTGACGAATGAAAGATGTGTGTCAGGTACTCGTTGCTTCGTTACGGAGGCGAATACTCCATTCGCGAATACTGTATTCCAAGCCCGACCATAATTTATTTTGTCGTTTGTCGAAATACACAACTAAAGGTAAATTTAGCGTCCATTGGAGGTAAATTTAGCGTCCATTGGAGGTAAATTTAGCGTCCATTGGATTAATATTGACTTTGCACAATTAGAAAGCAACAAAAATTATTTTTCTAATACTTTCATTTTTTCTGAATATCGCCACGGATTTTTCTTTTTCATGATGTTCAACCTATTAGTTTCGTTGCGTTCCAACGATGCAAATTTCACCGTCACAGTGATCCACGAAGGCAGAAACGACCGAACATGCTTGGTTCAGTTTCGAGGACCAATCGAGGCAACTGTAATGCACATTGAGGCTAAAATCGAGTTCGCACGATTGGAGCGCAACGAAAATTCTTTTTTGAATATTTTCATTTTTTCTTAATTTCGCCACGGATTTTTTTCTAAATAATTTTCAACATATTGACCTTCGTCGCGTTCCAACGATGCAAACTTCAACGTTACAGTGATCGATGAAGGCACAAAAAACCGAACCTATTTCAATCAGTTTCAAGGGCCAATCGAGGTTAATTTAATGCCCATTGAGGCTAAGATCGAGTTCGCACGATTGGAGCGCAACGAAAATTCTTTTTTGAATATTTTCTTTTTTCCCAAATATCGCCACGGATTTTTATTTTATAATTTAAAACATATTAAGGGGCACCACTAGTGTGACTGCCCAAAACGGTGACTTTCAGGAATTTTTTTAAAGAAAAGTATTGCATCGACAAATTTCAATGTTTTAAAATTTCGAGGATATATTTGTGCATAAATTAAATATACAGTAATAAATAAATTTAAAAAATAAATATACAGTAATTTTATTGTATGAAAATACCCTATTTTCAGCGACCTATGCGCCGTCTCCTGAGTCTCAAAAAAAAGTTATTCCACTGCTGCAATGATTGTGGCCTGCAGAGTCTCGCAATAAAATTTGTTTAAAAATCCGTTAGACTAGAAGGTATTGCCCGTACAATAACGCAGTATTGTGAATTAAAATTCAAAAAAATGGCGGATTTGTGAAGAAAAGTTCCAAATTATGCTTAAAAATCTGATGGATTGTAGCATGGCAAATTGACATTTTTTATCCAATCGAAAAACTGGAGCGTCATTATATGAAGAAGCAAATACTAAATACGCTAAAACAAGATTCAAGGCGATCGGATAATTTGTATTCGAGTTAGAACTGCGGCAAATTGTAAAATGTCGTTTTGAGAAAAATGCGTTGAAAGATAAAAAAGCAGCCGCTCTTTAGAAGGCTATAGTTCAAAAACCTATTTGAGACTCGCACTGGAAATTAAAGTATGTTATTCTTGAAAGTGTAGACTATCGGAAAATGCAAAAAAATCAATTTTTTTAGAGTGACACGATTTGTATCCCTTAAGGGGGAATATACCTTTGTATTTTTTTTGCATTTTTTCCCTACCATTTCCCTGCTATTTCGCTTCAAAATAATTTAAAAAAAAATTCTTTTACTCCAAGACTTAAACTAACGTGTATAAAAACCGATTTTAAAAATGTTGTTTTGTTTTTCTAAATAAATGTATATTTTCCCTCAACTTTCATTGCGTTCCAAGTACGCAAACTTTAGCGTCACAGTGACCCATGATGGCTAAAAAATACCCTAGAAATATCCTCCTTCGAAATACCGCAAATTTACTATTCCCTCACAGCCTTCCCACGTGTTCCGACGAGAATCCCTAAAAACTATTGATCGCGAACGAATCCTAGGTGACATATTGATGTGTCTTTTGCATGCGCGGTCCGATTCGCCAAGAAAAATCCAAACGTCTCTCTCAGCCAATCAACGGGAATGCCTCGTGTCTTCCGGTGCTCGAACACTCGACACACACAGCCACGAAAAATCAGTTATCGACTCGGGACATCATGAACGAGTTCTGACGGGTGTTGTCTTTTTTTTCTTTTTTTTTTTTCGTCTTCCGTACGGCTTCCGTCCGTGATGGGTTCATGCGCCAGGAGATCAGGGACAAATAATCCACACGTTCAACACGGCTTGGCCTTCGGGGAGAAAACATTTCCCGAGTCGTCGGGCTTCCCACGGACGCGCCGATCGTTGCGCGGTCACCTATAGCGAGCCGAGGGAGTGTCGGAAACGGGTAAACCATCACGTGTACCCCCATGCCAATGCGCTCGAGCGCGGAGCCCCGAGAGAAAGCGAGCGTGGACACTCAGCTTGCGACGTAATTGCAATAGTCAAGCTTTCCGGATGTTCGTAATAGACCCGGAAGTGGCAAGACGCGGCGAAGAGGATAGGACTTTTTTTTATGGGGTTTGAGAAGGCTTGAGACTTTCAGGTGGGATGTACATTGAGAATGGAAGAAAATTAAGCAATTGAGAGGGATTTCTTAAACTAAGAAATAATTATCCTACGTTTATCAAACTCCCGGATAGACAGTCATTACTATCACGCCGTGCATACAAATGATGAAGCAAATTTCACAGCATATTGACTACACGTCGTGATGCAAAGCCATGAACTCATGGCATTAGCATCATGAATGTACAAGACATTTTGATCTCAATATGTCGTTTACAAATGCATCGTACGTTTGGAGCACGTCGAACTCATATCGCTGCGCTCAAGTGTCCGCAATTAACATCCGCAACTTTTACGTCATATTGAACTCACGTGTATACATTTTGGCGTGTATTCACTATGGTAGCATTAATTGTTCTCATGAATTGTACTTAAGGGGCCAGTCCACTTTGAACATTTCAAAAAATCGAAAGCAAGCAAGACTTGAAGAAATCGACGACGATGAGCAATCAGAAGGGATTTTGTAGGGAGTTTAGGTAAGAGTTTTTCATAGTATAAACTTCAAACGCGTTTTTCTCGAAACAACGTTTTCAAAATTCAGCTCCATCGTATCTCTAAAACTAATAAACCGATTCTCTTGAAATTTGAACCACATGTTGTAAACGTGATTCGCAACAAGATGACCGTCGATGGTTTAAAATTTTTTATTTTTACTCTTTTTTAATTTTTTTCGTTTTTCATCTGCCATTTTTTTATTTTTTGATAAAACTTTATATCCGAGGGTCATTTTGTAGATGGTGTCATACTGAATCTAATAGACTTTGATTTTTTTTGTTTCAGGCAAGCCGTTGCCGAGTTGTGATGGAGCTACCTAGCCCACCTATTTTTGAGGCGTTACGTTAAACTATAGTTTTTGTATTTAAAAATGAAAAAAAATTAATTAATTTAAAAAAAATGTATTTCTAGACTTTATTTATCAAGCCCAACAAGTTTTATATTCATATCTTTTATAAAATCCTCAAAAAAAATCGCGGAAATAGCCTTTTTCGTGGCTCCAAAGTGGACCACGGCACCTTAACATGAACGCAATTTCGTTTACGTTCGTGAAGACATTTTATGAGCTTACGCAGTATCATGGATTTGAAATACATCGTGACTTGAGGGAAAGTTCTGCCTTGTTGGGCCAAAAAATGTTCGATTTTTCACCAATTTTATATGGGAAAAGTATTACACATAGAATGTTGATATTTCGTATGTTGACTAAGCGACTTTATTGGATATGAAAATATTTTTTTTAAATTTGACAAAACATGTTGGTGGGAGTGGGAGGAGCCACGTATGGCGGTGCGCGGGAGATATCATTCTTGGCTTGCGGACGTCCTAAGTGACGGAGAGGTGATCTAAAGCAAAAAAAGCAAACATATTTTTGCTTTGTACAGTATTGTGTATAGGTTGACCTAGCATCAAAAAGAAAAATTGAAAAATAAAAAAATAGTGACCGATCGGAAGAAAGTGTTTTTTCCCCAAAAATTTTCGCAGTTTTCTGCTCACTATTTTTTTATTTTTCAATTTTTCTCCTCGATTCTAGGTCAACTTGTACACAATATTGTACAAAGTAAAAGTATGTTTGATTTTTTTTGCTTCAGATCACCTGTCCGGGACTTACTCACTCCTGTGGCTCCTCTCACTCCCACCGCCATATTTTGTCAAACTTTAAAAAATATTTTAATGTTCAATAAAGACCGCTTAGTCAACATACCAAATATCAACATTCTATATTTAATACTTTTCGCATAAAAAATTGGTGAAAAATCGAACATTTTTTGGCCGAAGAAGGCAGAACCTTCCCTTAAGGGCATGTACAAGGTTAACATAACCTCACAAATTTTTCAACCCTATTTTCTCATAGATGGTTGAATTTTTTAGGAAAAACAAAGCATTAGGCTCTGGAGAATTCCCTGACGCAGAGCTTGATGATTTCCTTTTGCCTCAAATATTATTGATCTCTGCGAAATCTCTGTTCGAAAATTTCAGCTATCTCTCTCGCACTCATATGTCACGTGGTACATCATTTTTTTATCGCTGTAAATGTATGCTTTGACTAACCGATGTTCTCGAAGTTTGCATCGTTGGAATCCACCGAAATTTTTATTTTCTTCTTTGCCACCCAAAATATTTGACAATTTACGGTATGAAAGTTTGAAAAAATTCTGGAAAAAACGTTCGAGTCATACTCGCGTTCTAAAAGAGTCAATGATTTGGGGATTATTGGAAATTGATTGATGCAAATAATGAATTTCCGTTGCATTCCAACGATGCCAATTTCAAGATCGTGACAAATCGATGGTAACTTTGTATAGGAGATACGAACCTCAGCATGAATACCAAAAATTGGAAATTTTCAAACTTTATGAGTGCAACAAAAAATCTTTTTTGTTTCATTTTGATTACTTTCCAAAAACCTTTTTCGATCTTAGGTTGTACGTCTTCAATAAGGATCTTTAAAAAGGAATGTTGTAGCTTTTGGCTATTAAAAAACCTGGCAATCAGGGAAAAATCATTTTCGTTGCGTTCAAAAGATGCGAATTTCAACTCTTCAATTTTCCGGTTCGAAGCGTTCTTTTATTATATTATTGTTTTACCTGCATTTGATAATATTTTACCTTAATAGGGCAACACTCTCGAGCGTGGCGGTACCTCGCAACTTCCGCATAGTTTGAGCCCCTTGCCTGTTTACAGCGTTGCCATGCAGGTTGATAAGGACGTATGAGCGGAACGAGAAAACAAGCAGAACCTCCGTACGTTATAATTAATTGCACTACAATTATACAGTAAACAATTGGAGAATTAATCAGGAAATATCCTTCATACGTAAATTAAACAAAAAATCTAAGGTGTTCGTAGATCGAACCCAAATTTTTCGCTCTTAGAGCCGACGACCCAGGCTTAGAACAAACAAGGACAATTGTGCATATCAATGCACAATTTTTTTTAAGAGACTACTGAATTCCTCAGACTTTATTTTTTTCCTCGAAAACGATGCAGCGAAACTTGTGGAGACTTCGAAGTTGAACTTTTATCGGACATACCTACGTCGGAAAAGGACAGTTCTTCAAAAACTAGGCTGATCTTCAATTTTTAGATATGCAGTGTTATCATCGTTCAAAACTATCATTAGGGTGTTGGGGCACCGTGAAATTTTACTTCCGTTACTTCATCTTCGCGATGCGCGCCACGCTCATGTGGCAGGCGGCGAACGAATGAAGTGGGCGACGCAAGTGCGAGTGAGACGAGTAGTTATGCATAGCGTGCGTGTAAGCAGGAACCCAATACTGCGTTCAACCAGAGAACGACATACTTCCGAACCTAAATGCGTGCGGTGCGGTCAGATCGCGCCTCTTCTTTACCCTCTCTACTTACATTAGTTTTTATTTGCCTTCTTTACCTAGCCTACCCTACTAGACCCTATTATACTCTATGTCTACCTACTGTAGTACTATGTAGTCATGCTGTTATAGAACAGTATTTATGAATTAATGTGACTGTGAAATCCTTATTTGTCTGGTTAATTTAAAAAAGAAGTGTAGGTAAAACAATAAGAATTACCTACAATTTCATGTAAATTGTTAACTTTAAGGGGCTATACCAGTGTGACACTTTAAAAAAATCAATTTCTTTGCCTTTTTCGACACTTTATACGTTTAAGAATATTTTGTAAAAATGTCAAGGTCGTATCTATATCATTTTATCTTGTAAAAATCGGTAGTTAAATCTTTAAACGCGTTTTTCACGAAATGAAATTTTTCAAAGAGCAATTGTCCGATTGACTTAAAATTTGAACTGAGTACTCTTAAATATATTTACTCTATAATGACGTAGGATAATTTCGATTGGATGAAAATTGACCATTTGGCATTGAAAAAAAAACGACCATTTTATAGGCATAAAAGACTTTCTTTTTTATAGCTACGCCATTTTGTTAGATTATGATATTTTTCGAAAATCCTACGTCATTATACAGAAAATACCTTCCAGTTTAACGACATTTTTGCCTTTTTCGGTTTCAGCTAATAAATCGGCCGGAATCATGTCAGCAGTGGAGGAACTTTTTTTTTGGCGCCTCCGAAGGCAGCGCATAAACGCTTGGATCTCAATATTATTATCTCAATAGCCAAATATATTCTTAATTTTCCGAAACATTTTTCTTTCATACTTTTCTTCCAAAAAAAATCCCGAAAAACACCCAAATTTGCAGCGTTCACACTGGTATAGCCCCTTAGCGATCAACGGAGTTAACGTTTGGATTAACTTTGCCGACCTTTGGTCAATGTACATACAAATAAATGTCCGAACGATTTTTCAATCATCTTGTTCCTTCAAAAGATATATTTTCTAATCATTCTAATTTTCCGCTCATCACAGTAGTCTGACCCCTTAATACCGTCATCAATTATCTCTGCCACGGCTGCCTTCATTCACAGAGCTCCAATGACCATCAACGTTTGTCTCGTCCGTATCCACCAATTATACTCGTATCTCACGAATGATTTTCGCAACGTTTCAAGCCCCCAAGAGCACTGCAGCCACGATTATCACGCGTTGACCTTGTCGAACGAATCGCGGGTTGGGAGGAGCGGGTGCAAAGAGCGCTAATCTCGATGCGCGCGGGCTTCGTCACTCGAATTGCTGAAGCGAGTCGTAGCGCGAACGCGGCGCGCTTTCTCGTGTATCACGAACCCGGGAGGTTCGCGCGACGCGTGTATCGACCTCGGGGAGGTCGCCGAGTGCGACGAACGCGCGCCGAGGCGAATACTCGGCCGGCCGAGGGGGGAAGAAAGAAGAAAAAAAAACTATGGACACCGGGGACAAGACCATCGTGGCGGCAACCGGAAAACTGCTCGCTATTTATAGATCGCGAGTTGTCTGTGATGAAAAAAATAAATGGAAAATTGATCGCAAACGTCGCGCGTAGCTTATTATAGCGGCCGACTACTTATCAACGGAGCGTATCGACGGTACGTCGAGACTTCTTTCTCCCAGCAACGCAAAAAGAACGCCCCCCCCCTATATACACTCGAACGAAACTCTTTCCTCGCCTGTATTTTCGTTTGTTCCGAGCTTGCCGCGAAAATTCTTTTTCCCGTCGATGAAAGAATCCGTCGATCCACGTGTCCATCAATGTCAGTCTGATGTAGCAAGGTCGCGATGCATCAGCCTGTACGAGCAAACTTTCTTCACCGCCGACGAAACTCTCGTTTGCGACGGGATCGCGCTCTGCTTTCGGTGGCAAACTTTGCCAATCGAATTACCGAAGAGATCGACGAAAATTCCGAGATTCACGTGTAGATGCCGAGTAGCGTATCGGGGAAGAGCGGCGGGTGAAATTTGTTGCGCGCATGCCATTGCGGTATACACATACGCGCTTTATATCGGGCGACCTTCAACGACCTATGGAAGTCGACCCTGAATTTTGCCTCGTCTTTCTTTCTCATTCTCGCCTGATGGATCGCACGCGAGAGATATCGCCACCTGCTTGTATCTGTACGATTACAGGGTGTCCCGTTTTTAGGGGATTCCACGATAACCGTGGCGCCGCGATTTAAGGTATTCCTTTCACGAAACCAAATATTTCACACTCAACTGATTTTCGTCTATAATGAAGAGTAAAAATGCATCCCAGTATACTGGTAAAATTTCAAGCCAAGTTATCGAAACTTTAACGAAAAATTACGGCCCTAAAAATCGTCTTATTTATACGGCGCTCTATGGACATGGCACGCTGGCCACATTTCTATCTAATAATTTATCCACTAAATAACTTCTAGATGCCTGGTATAAACTGCTCCACAGGTATGAAAAAGTCTGAAGATTCCGTAACGACCATAAAAACAGAGGGTCACCGAACGTTTAAAGAAAATATTTTATGTTAAAACATGGAAAAATGTGACTAGCAGAAGAATTTTCGTAGCCGTGACGTTTCAAATAAATGTAAAAATGTCTCAATCTACTAAATTTGCACGAAACTTTTTATTCTAGTTTATCGTTGTGTATAATAATCCATCGTAACTTATTTTTTTTATTACGCACAATTGTAATTCACCGACGATTCAGAAGGCCCTGCTGTGCCCCCATAAAATACGGCCCTCCGCGAAAGGAATACCTTAATGACCGATTCTTGTGTATCTCGACGAGACAAATCGAAAGTGAAAGAGATATCGAATTAAATTTTTTTTAAATACTTATTGGAACGTATTTCTGTGGTGTGATAATTTGGGGGGGAGCTCAGGGGTGTTTAAATGAATAAATATCTGGGATATATGTGGTTGAGACATATATGTTTCAATGAATGAATATTTAAGGTGTGTGTGTGTGTGTGTGTGTGTGTGTGTGTGTGTGTGCGCGCGCGCGTGCGTGCGTGCGTGTGTGTGTGCGTGCGTGTGTGTGTGTGTGTGTGTGTGTGTGTGTGTGTGTGTGTAAAATTCGATATCTCGAAAACTAATATACCTCCGTAGAAATTCTCGTGGGGCCCAAATCAGGACCCGATCAGGCTGCCTTATTAAGGCACTAATAAGGCAGCCCGAAAGGGCCCTACTAGGAAATGTAACGTTGTGTCACATATGGGCCTGACCTGGTTGCCTGAACAGGCCCCTATTAGGTTGCCTGATCAGAAAGAAATGCATATAATATTTCAAAAATCCAAAATGGAATGAACCACTTAATTTAGAGTTCCACTACAATGAATTTGTATTATAATTCGTCATTCCCTGGCCTGCTGAAATGTTTTTGTTCGAAGAAAATATTTCGCTTATATGGGAATCGAACCTCGTACCTACCTAGCCAAAGCTAGGCACCCTACCGCTATGCTACCGAGTGCTTGTAACATCTTGGTCCCAGATATGGCATAAGAGACCGAATGAATTCCTATAATTATTTGTTGTATCACATAAAGTATATCAATTAGTTAATATCATTGTGATAATTAAAAAGGTTTATCGAATAACATGCTATAGATTTTTCAAACTTAACCTTGTATATATATATGTAATTCCTCTCTCTCTCTCTTCGCCTTACAAAGCTGCCGAAATCTTCTAACAGGCATCCGAGTTGCATAACGTTTTTTGTCATGACAGTCTATAGCACCTTTTTTTAAATAGAATTCAGGGATGCATTGAAACTCCGAAGCTACGATGCTGTAAAATCGAAGTTTGCATGTGGAAAATAGGTTATGTGCATCTATCGACTGCTGAGGCAGTTATAGGGCAAGCCTATTTATGGCCTCATCAGGGAAAGCCATAGTGGGGCCTATCGGGGCAAGCCTGGTAGGGCCCTATCGGGGAAAGCCTTAGCAGGGCCACATTAGGGACAGCCTTAGTAAGGCCCTATCATGGAAATCCTTAGTAGGGCCTATCAGGGCAAGCCTTGGTAGGGCCTTATCAGGGATGGCCTTAGTAGGGTCACTTTATTATAGCCTGATTTAGGGCCTAAATACTTCCGGCCCGGTCGGGGCCGGATCAGGATGTTCGCAATAGGTGTTACCCGTATCACACCCCGATCGGGGCCTGATCCTGGTCAGGCTAACCCTAAGAAATTTATATTCGGGTAGATATCGAAAAATGATATTCTTCACTTTCGATTTATCTCGTCGAGATACACAAGAATCCATAATTAAATCGCGGCGCTACGCTTATCGTGGAACTGCCCATTTTTACACAGCCCGAATGAGTCACGATGATGGAGCCGGACGAATGAGAAACATTGCCTGTGGAAGGCTCAGGTTTTCAAGACGGACATTCGGTGGACATGATGAAGAAATTCGACGACAAGCCCGTACGAGATGACAGCTTCTATTATTTAGAGGGGGGAGTTGCTTTGCAAGGGCGCGTTCACATTGGCGAACTATGAACTGGTAGATAGTGTGATGGTAAACTATTAGCCGAAGGCGGTCGTAATCAGAGCTGCTAACTAGAAGATAGTGAGCTAGCAAACTAGTCTCTAGCGATTGGGGGGCAGGCCTAGAACTATTAACGCTGAGCTGTAAGCAGTGACGTGAGGCAGCGAACTAAACAGTAAACAGCGTGGAGGCGGAATGTTGAACAGTCGGATAGTGCCAAGCGAGTAACGCTAGACTACTAGTCCCGAAGCTATGTCTATAGACGTCAATCTGCGAGCAAGTAGATACTATACTAGTCGAATTAGCTGAGCTGCAATAGTTCACAATGTGAACCAAAAAGCAGTGAACTATAATATAGCCATTGCGCTTTAACCACGTAGATCAAATTGCGGTTTAGCTCTTCTTGAACTATAAAATAGCTACTAGCTACTAGTTAATAGCTCGCAATGTGACCGCGGCCTAGTAGTTTACAATTAGTCTACACAAGTCGAATTAACTGAGCTGCAGTAGTTCACTATGTAAACCAAAAATTAGTGAACTGCTGTATAACCATTTCACTCTAACCTCGTCAATCAAATTTCAGTTTAGCTTTTTTTGAACGATAAAATAGCTACTGGTTAATAGCTCGCAATGTGACCGCGCCCTAATGCAAATAAAAGCTATCCGGAAGTGAACTCCACGAGAAAGTTGGGGGACTACTTTATAGCATGATGTTGATGTTTGCATAGTTGGAATGCAACGAAAATTAACATTTCTCAATAGCTTTAATTTTTTTTGGCTAATTTTGCCTACCAAAATCCTCCAACCAGAACTTTCGGCTGGTCGGTCATTCAGTCACAACATTTTTGAGCCCTGATACTTTAAACGCGTTTTCCTGAAAATCACTTTTTCGTGAACTTCGTACAACACTTTTTTTCTGTGGCTTATTGGAACTATAAGCTTTTGCGAATGCAACAGTGAATAAGTTCAATGAACGGCAGGTAGCGTGAAGGTAGAACTCTCACAAACAAAAACATCAAAATTATTCACTGTTGCGTTACACATCAGCTTATAGTTCCAATAAGCCGTACAAAAATCTTATACGAGGTTCACGAACGCACCCACTACGGGTGCGTTAGATGATGCACGCTGGTCTATTTTTCGCTATGATGGTTGTTTAGACTTGGCCGTTTAGAGAGCACGGAATTGCTATTGTAGGTCTACTGGCTTGTATTTTTTTTTTAAATCTCCTCGAGATGGTTCTGCGATCCAATAAGCTGGGTGCCAGTGCGTTTGGATGGTCTCCGAGTCTCGTTTCGTAACTAGTACATAGTTTTCGGGCTGTTTTTAACCATGCCAGTCCCAAGATCATTGTGTAAATTGACGTTAATGATATACCACGGGGCGTTCGCTATGAATCTTAATGTTTTTGATTGGGATCGTTGCAAAATCTCGATGTTTGAGTTGCAGGCCGTTTCCCAAAGCTGGATGCCGTACGTCCAGACTGGCCTTAGTGTCGTTTTGTATAATAGGATTTCGTTGATCAGGGATAGTTTTGGTCTCCTGTCTATGAGCCAGTACATTTTTTAAGCCGCAGATGTAGCTATTTTCTTTTGTGTTTGATGTGGTTCGCCCAAGTTAGCCTACGATGCAGATACATGCCTAAGTACTTGGCGTCTTCAGCTCGCGGAAGAGGTTGGCCATTTAGTTTTATGGTTGGGCAGTCCTTGTTCTTCATAGTGAAGATGATGTGGAGGGATTTGGTGTTGCTGGCCTTGATCCGCCAATCATTTGAGCAGCTTTGGATCTTGTTTAGTCCCCTTCGTACAAGACAACTCGAAAACTTTCTGATCGATCGTTTTGAAATTTTGCACACATTTAGATAACATAATTACCGTGTATGAGAACCTGAAGTTTATTGAACATTAATTGAAAAAAAAAACTATTTTTAAATATAACATCTTTTCAAACACTTACCATTCCTCAAATTTTTACTTTTCTTCGGATTTTTAAGGTTCACATAGGGCGTATGGCTCTTGGGGATCAAAACCTTTTTGGCTCTAATGTTTTAGATCAATGCACCAGAAGCTCGGTTAAAAATAATATAAAATGTAAATATAATGTAAAATAATAAAAAAATAGTTTGAAATTTTTTAAGATGTATTAATATATACATAACATTTCAATTATGTAGAATAAATAGTTTCGACACAAATTTTTTGTTTGAAAACTCGCTTATTTTCGGCTACCGTCAGGCTCAACATTTAGGTTTTGTTTTTTAAAGAGCTTTCGCGGCTTTTAAGGGAGACTTTGTCCTTTGTGCCCAGCGGGAGATGTTAGCGGCTCAACATGAGCAGCTAGAAGAAGAGGAGGGATGCCTCTGTGGACCAGGCATTGCCGATTAGCGATAATTATAAACACATTTGTGTAAACACATTACAAAACTTTAAACGCGTTTTTCTCGAAAACACGTTTTTAAAAATGGCTGACATTCTCCTGACCGCTGTAATTAACATATCGACCTGAAATTTGGAGAGCATACTCAGAAAATATGTCTTCACGGAATGACGGATCGTTTTTTCGATAGATACATTTTTGCATTTATTATTTATCTTTTTATGCGAAAAAAAACGCGAAAATTCGATTTTTTTTTAAATTGCCGCCATTTTCCGAAATTTGTACTAAACGAAAAATCCATTCGTCATTTCATGACCAAAGGGTCACAGATTGATAATATGCTTTGAATTTGTGTTTCAGATCAACAAAGAGGGGGCAGTGATGTCAGCCGTTTACCTCCCGCGATTTGAGGACCTGTTTTCGCGGAGCCGCAACGGCCGCAATTTTGGTTTTTAAAAAAAAAAATTTTTTTTTAACGTTCTGTATATCATGAATAAAAGCAAGAAAAAAACCGCACTCAAAAAGCTTTACTCGTTTCCTTTAAAAAAAAAATAAAATGTAAACACCTGAAATATGGAACTCAAAGGACAAAGTCTCCCTTAAATCCAACCTAAGAAACCGCTCAGCTGTCTTGTACAAAGCTTATTTGTCTATGTATACGCTGACGAACGTTTTAGTCGCAGCACAATATGAAACCATGGAGTTAATTCACTTTTCAAAGAACACCGAATCGCTATATAATGAAAAAGAGACCTGATCATAAAAAAAGAGTATACATTTATATTCGATGTATGAAAAGAATCTGTCAGTTAGTTTCCGATGGTAGCGCAACCGAAACTCAGTTAAATAAAGCCACTTGGATCGCACAAGTTTTTCACTGTTTCGCTGCGCACTTGTTCTAATGCGATACAGTAATGCGTTTGGAAGCAACGGCTGTGGGCAACACTCTAGGGGGTCTCTAAGAAACCGGAAATAATAAAGTGACAAGCGTAAAGTCGTCAAAGTCCGCAAGGGCAGTCGTATTTCGCAGGAGAAAAAGGGGTTTGAAGAAACGTAACAGAAACCACTTCTCAAAAAGCACCGAAATAATCGAGAATATTAAATATACTGAATATTTTTAAAAAACACGAACTTTTTGCGGCTTCGTGGCAAAATTCTTCGCTGTTGGACCACAGAGAATTCTTTTTGCATATTCATCTATGTTATCGCGAAAAATATCTATTCGCAAATTTAAGTTGTCAAACTTGGGAAAGTTTCCAAAAAACGTTCGTCTCATTCTCGTAGTCTAAAATTGCAAAAAAAAAAATTGGAAGACAACTGAATGATCCGAAAAAATGAATTTTCGTTGTATTCGAACGATGCAAACGTCATCGTATTGCTGGCCATTATTGGGAAGGTATCCTTACGAAATCACGACATGTTTAAGACGAACTTTGCAACCAAATTTCACAATGTCGCGCGCTCAATCTCATTGCAGTTTTGTTGCAATGATTCTCGCGTGACCTCGTTTCTCTAACACAAGCAGAAAAAATCCACTCCCGAGATACATCAAGATTTTCCCTATTTAGAATCGATCCGTCTATACCGAATCACTTGATTCTCCGTGCCAGTATAATTAGCCAGTCGGGAACGACTCTGATGAAGCAGTGCGATAGTTTATTCGGGGATCATAAATTAACGTCGATCGGGCAAACGCGAGTGCGAGTTCACTTCGCGACTGTATTTTAACTCTCGAACTGCCGGGAGCGATGAAAAATTGCGAGCGGACGCGTCGCACGAAGCGCGACGGATTTTGCCTCTTCACATTTTGAAAGTATTGCAAAAAGGAGAAAACGCGCGTGCGATTCATACACGAGCCTGAACTATTTTTATCGGCGCGAAAAGTACGTGGGATATCGCCCGATACTTTGCAGAATATCTCTCTGCTTCTCTATCTCTTTCTTTCTTTCGCCAGCCGAGGTTTTTTTTCTACTTTTTATTAAGGGGTTAGACTGCTTTGAAATTTTTTTAAATCCATTGTCGCTGGCGGCAACTCAAATGATGACGTTGCAGTCTGCATAGTTGGAATGCAACGAAAATTAATTCTGATCTATTGCTTCAATTTTTACGTATTCTTATTAGAGATTTTCGACATCAATTTGCAAGAAAAAGACTTTGCATAATGATAAAAATGAAGAAATCACACAAAAAAAATATTAAAAAAACAATCGTTGCCTTCCAACGATGCAAACGTCAACATCATCCCAAATTAAAGAGGAAGGTCAACCTATGCAGGAATCGCGGATTGAAGGTAAACTTATTATTACAATCATAGAACTGTTAGTAAAACTTAAAACGCGGTTTTCTGGAAATTATGTTTTCGAAACGGTGTACATGATTTCTCGACATCTATCGAACGGATTGACTTGAAATTTTATACGCTTATTCAGTGTAATAGTAGTTTACTCTTGACCGACGTTTTTCTTTCATTATTTATCAACAATAAAGATGTCACTTCTCGCCAAATCAAAAAACAAATGCCAAATCTTTTTTTTTTATCATTAAAACACAATATAAAAAAGGCTTGGTCAAGTCTTAGCCGATATTATCTATTTTAAGAAAAACGTTTTTTGGTTTCAGATCAACCGGGTGGCCAAAATCAAATATGTCGTTGAGTCCCTCACGTTCAAAGATCCTTCACGAGATTGCTTATAACTTCTCTAATTATTCGTATTTTTTAATTAAATTTCATACACAACTTTGATAGGGTACATACAATTGAATGTCCAAACGATTTTTTAACCTTACTTATTCTTTCAAAATCAATCTTTCCAAATAACCCTGATTTCCTGTTCGTCAAGTAGCCTAACGCTTTAAACCCCGTTTTACCCGGTGTTACAATGGGATATCGTTGATTAAGGCTCGTTCGAGTATTAAGCCGCCTACGAGGAAGCACGAAGGCGTGAACAGTGCGAGATAAGCTCGCTCGCGGAAAACCGTTTATGTAAAAGCAATCCGCAATAACGCCCATTGCCCACAACGCGCAGAAATCGCAAGAGTTACGGTCGTCGCGTCAAACGCCATTACATTATATCATTCGTATTTATTTCGTATCGACTGTGACTATCGACGCATGCGCGTGTCCCGACCAGTTTTGCGATTAATTGTCTTTCATACAGTCGAACCTCGATATACCGAATCTCTAGGGAAGTTCGTTGTATCGAGTTTTCGTTATATCGAGATCATGTTCCTTAAAATGTTCTCAAAAAAAAAATATAATAGCACTATAAATATAGGGAGAGTTTTTAAGAGGGAATGATACCTCATCGCGGTCGGTATGGTAGAACAATTATAGATTCCCAAAAATCTCAAAAACGGCTCTTCGGATCCCGTCGAAACTTTGCCAAACGACGTCAAATAGATAGACGAACAGCTGTCTTCCCCTCAAATTTTCTGAATTTGAGAAAAAAACTAGATTTGCTTATGATAAGCCAATCTACATTTTTTTTCTTAAATTCAGAAAATTTGAGGGGAAGACAGCTGTTCGTCTATCCATTTGACGTCGTTTGGCAAAGTTTCGACGGGATCTGAAGAGCCGTTTTCGAGATTTTTGGGAATCTATAATTGTTCTACCATACCGACCGCGATGAGGTATCATTCCTTCTTATAGAAAGAAAGGTTAAAATTTTTACAAGCAATTAGCAATTAAGAGCACAATGTATATTATCATGTTGTTGTATCAAGGTTTCGGGTGTCTATTGGAAGGGAATGGACGAATCTTCGTTTTATCGAGGTTCGACTGTATCAGACAAGCGTTCAAATCGTTCTCGCATTATGAGAACTCGAATAGACGCCGAGTGTGCGGATCTTCTCTCGGTAAATCATCGATAGAGTTATCAATTACGAGACCAACAAGATGCAATCAGGAAAATTAATATGTCCTCCACTTTTCTTCCTCTTCTTTTGTCTTTCCGATCTAATTTCTCCCACGGGACTTCCGGGTGACATTTGTCTGCTAGCGATGGGTGGAAGCACCCGAGAACATTGCCAGGGCGGATCTTCTGGCTGACACGAGGAACCAGGGATTCCGGGAGAGCCGGAACTCCAGCGGAGAGAGAGAGAGAGAGAGAGAGAGAGAGAGAGAGAGAGAGAGAGAGAGAGAGAGAGAGAGAGAGAGAGAGAGAGAGAGAGAGAAGAGAGAGAGAGAGAGAGAGAGAGAGAGAGAGAGAGAGAGAGAGAGAGAGAGAGAGAGAAAGAGAGAGAGAGAGGGAGGGAGGGAGGGAGGGAGGGAGGGAGAGAGAGAGAGAGAGAGAGAGGTGGGTCGTAGGTACGATGGCGACAAGAGAGCTGAGAGCGCAAAAAGAGGTTTGCGTGAGGTACGAGCTAGCGGAGAAAGAGACGAAGAACAAACATGGTGTTCCACGCGGGGGGGGGGGGCGGATTCAGCGGAAGCAAAAGATTTTTGTGAGTGGGGGATAACGCGACTGGGGGTGCGTGTACCCGAGTGACAGTGAGCGAGAGCAGAGGGAGACGAAAGGGAACGATTGAAAGAGAAAGAGTGAGGAACGATTCTCGACGAGATGACTGTGTGCAGCAACGGCCTTTATTTATTTCCATGCAACGTTGCCAGTTCACAATCGGTGACCCGGGCTCGGCTACAGAGCCCGATCAATATCCACCCAGCTGGCAACATTGCGCCTTGCCCAGCTGATCCGCGAGACTCTTTCTCTCTCTTGCTCACCCCCTACCCCCTGGCCGCCGTGCAGTTTCCCTCGTAGGAGACTTCGCAACCGCCGTCCCGCTCGTCTCGGCGGACCGACATTAAATGCAACATTTTCCAGCTCCCGTTGCACCTGATCGAAATTATTCGAGGCCCGAGCCTCCAGACATTTTGCCCGGTTCATCGTGTCGCCTCTTCGAAAACCTTAGCTCACACGTACGACGACTACCCAACTTTTTCGCCACGTCTTGTCATCGGCCTCGGCTATCAATGATTATTGGCCGAGTTTGGACGCGGCTCGGGCAACGAACGATAATGATCGTGTCGACGACGGGCAATTGTATCGTGATTCTTTTAGGCTGTTGAATTACTTCTTCAAAATGTTGCATTGAATGAATTAAGTTTTCAAAACTGGAAAAACTGGAATGCCGAACGATGATGGTAATTTTTAATTAAATTTCAAGGTTATTATAAAAATCAAGGTTATTATTATTATTATTATTATTATTATGAATTAATCAATTTATATCATTACTGCCTGTATTTTTTTTAAATTGCACGATATATTATCATTGTTTTTGTTGATCGTTATCCTTATCATTCCCACTATTATCGGTGTGATTATCGTTATATTCCCACTTCATCATTATTCTTAATTTCATAATCTTCATGAAGGGGTTAGACTATTGTGAATATGACGCACACTCGTTTGTCGCTTGAGGCAACTTTCGAATTGAAGAGAAAGGTCCAACATATTGTCAGAAAGCGCAGATTGAAGGTAAACTTATGATTACAACTATAGAACTGATAGTAAAACTTTGAACGCGTTTTTCTTAAAACTATGTTATTTAAAACGGTGCAGGCGATTTCTCAACATCTAATGAACGGATTAACTTGAAATATGGTACACTGATTCAGTGAAATAGTAGTTTAGCCTTGAAGGACGTTTCCCTTCTCAACATAAAAAAAATAGTTATTAACCATGATGCCATTTTTTAGAAAAATCGAGAAAATATCTAATTTTTATTTTACTAAAACACGATACAAAAATAGGACGGTCACGTCTTAACCAATATTATCTACTTTAAGGCCGAAGCATGAATTAAAAGATACAAAATATCGTTGTTTTATTGCTTAAATCGATAGATAAACTTTCTAAGAATATATTTAAAATGTACAGAGGCCAATTGTGAATATTTTCGAAGATACAAGGCCAAAAGCAGAGAAGCCATTGATATTTCCTCCTATTGAAAACTTTGAAGCGCGTTTTCTCCAGTTTTCATTTTCACGATTTTTCTAAATTGCCGGGCGTGATAGTAAAAAAAAACTAAACGACCTATTGAATGAAACCAAAGTTTATTTTCTTCAGTATGAAAATCTCCTGTAAGTGAATTAAAAAAGTCTTTTGAAATATTTTTTATAGCACGTTAAAGTGTTTTTTTTTAAATACATTATTTTAAACCTGTGAAAAGTTATAATTTCACGATTTTTTCAGCTTTTTTAAAATTCACCCAGACGAAAAATATATACAATTGAACATTTTATTGTTTTTTTTTGTTTCAGTCAAGAATTACAAGCTGCATCTTTGCCGTCGATTAGGGACTGCGGTGGCAAGATGCACATGGAATAGGCTGACAAAATCAGCAGTCATTTATTGTTTCATGTCGAAACATTTTTTTTTATACATTTCAAATGTAAATAAAAAGATATTTCCATGTTCACTGGACTCACTTGTTTTTTTCCTTCGAAAAAAATCGCGAAAAAACGCTTTTTGGACCTTCTAAATCTGGCTCCGTTCTTAAGGAAAAAAAAATCGTTTCAGATCAACCGGGTGGCTAAAATCAAGTATACCGTTGAGCCCCTCACGTTTAAAGAGTTATATACAGATAACATTTTCGAAAAATCGATTTTTTATTTATTTTATTTTCGTAATGTACATATATTTAAGTACACACATAGAAAATGTCTTGTCAATTCGGCGAATATTTTCGAAGTTACACGCACATTTGTAATGACGTGTCACAGCGTTCGAAAGTGCTTTTAAAACTTCAAACGCGTTTTTCTCAAAACTGTGTTTTTAAAGTCGGTGAGCAAGATTTCTCGGAAACGGCTAAACCGATCAGTCTCAAATTTTAACGCAATCTTTTCAAGTTTGTTTTTTTACTAATTAATCAAAGGTTTTTTTCCGACTGATAAATATTTTCCATTTTATAAACAATTTAAGGCCAACATTTTTGTCAAAAATGGATTTTTTTTAGAAGCCGCCATTTTGTCAAATATTATTTTGCTTATTTCTTCGATCAATTACAAGATAATCCATTATATTAACGAAATGTTTTTTTTTTCCATTTTAGATGATCCAGTCCAGAGATATCGTCCTCACCGCAAGACGCTTTTTTAGAGGTGTTCCCGGAGATCTGCTATAGCAGCCTTCAAAATAATTACTTTTACAAATAGAAAATGTTAAAATGCAGTTACAACTTGCCATATGTGTACAAATTTTCACATTAATAGATTTAAAGGTCTTCTCAAGAAAAATTCTTGTAAAATCGATCTTTTTGGGCCTCCTGACTGTATATACCCCTTAAAGGCCCCCGAGATTACTTATAACCTCTTTAAGTATTATTTTTTTCCGAAATTTGGTACCCAACTTTGTTCATATACATACAAATAAATGGTCAAACGTTTTCCCCTTAATAAATGGTCAAACGTTTAACCCCTTAACGCATCTGTAAATTTGGGCCAAACGGCAATCCTCTTCGTTGGTTTTTCAAACTTCGTCTTTTCTCTTTCTCTCTGCCCGAGTTTCTAGATCTGTAGAGTCTACGACAATACATTGTGTCATCTTTTCTTTTTCCTTTCCTCTGTCGGGCATAATGAATCACATATTATCCTTTTGTTCAGATGGTCAAACGTTTTCCCCTAAATAAATGGTCAAACGTTTAACCCCTTAACGCATCTGTAAATTTGGGCCAAACGGCAATCCTCTTCGTTGGCTTTTCAAACTTCGTCTTTTCTCTTTCTCTCTGCCCGAGTTTCTAGATCTGTAGAGTCTACGACAATAAAGACATTGTGTCATCTTTTCTTTTATTTTTCCTTTCCTCTGTCGGGCATAATGAATCACATGTTATCCTTTTGTTCTATAGCTCCGTGTTGGCTTTGTCATAATGAACAAGGCATCGGTTTTGGTGACAGAAATGGCTCATTGTCTGTCTCGGTGACGCGGCCTTCATTGTTCGTAACTCGCGTGGGAAACAGCGACCCGCCAATCATTTTCGTTCAACCCTTGCGCCTCAAGTGTTTCAATTGAAAATACAAGAATTACAAGCTTGGCTCCATACGACGAGGATAATTATGATTGAAGTATCGCGTCGCTGATACCTCGAGGGTATTTTTTTCTTGCTGAGAGACGGTGCCGCGTTCTCGAGCGATCGATACGATTTCATCAACAACGATCACTCCCAGCTCGGTCTCTGAAGAGCCATAACCAAAGGTCAAAGAGCAAGCTCAGGTTGTAAAGTCTACTGTTGTTTTTTTTACACAGCAGTCTCGTTGGTAGAGTCCGTGTCCGTTGATGTCATCTCGTTGCTAGAAGCCAACAAATGGCGTCGACGACAATGCAGTCGGCATAAAAAGTCATGGACTGTGATAAATTGCAGTACCTGATGCGTGAACTCATGTGTGCGCGTAGATGTGCGAAAGAAATGAGGCACTCCTTGTAACGATAACGCTAACAGCCAAGGCTTTGCCAATGACTTCTGCTACACGGACGCCTGAATTTTCCGCAAAAGTATTATTTTTGCATGGATGTTCGAGATCCCAGGTAGGAATTGACGATGAAAAAAGGGCTCGCCAAGCTCTGAAACAAGGCTCACATTTTTCAATTCAGGCTGAGCACCAGCCTGATTTCAGGCCTAGCCGAACCTCTGAATGATAACGCGGTTTCAGGCTCTTGCACACAGGCTTGAACAAGGGTTGGTAGAAAAGCCTGTACTAAGCCTGAAACGACGAAACAACAAGGCTTGAAACGAGCCTCGTTTAAGGCCTTAAACAAGGCCTTAAACAAGGCTTGTTGTTTCGTCGTTGCAGGCTTAGTACAGTCTTTTCTACCAACCCTTGTTTAAGCCTATGTGCAAGAGCCTGAAACCGCGTTATCATTCAGGGGTTTAGCTAGGCCTGAAATCAGGCTGGTTCTCAGCCTGAATTAAAAAATGTGAGCCTTGTTTTGGAGCTTGGCGAGCCCTTTGTTGATCGTCAATTCCTACCTGGGGCAGGCTTATCCCAAACTCTTCTCGAGACTATATGAGGCCTGTTTTTAGTTTTCTATATTCTACAATGGGGTACATTTAATAAATTTGTAATGAATGTGATCTATTCCATTTTTTAATTTTATTTTATCTATACATTTAATCATCTATATATTTTATCAACTCGAAACGATCACATACTTGTCAATGTTTCACATTAAAGAAGTTTGTAACTAGTGCTGCATGATCTTGCTGTGCGTTCATAACATTGTATGCATAATTAATTCCAATTTCATGATTTTTTAATTTTATATCTCATTCGTAAAAGTATCTAAACAAAAAAGATCGTACATTCGAGTGAAAAAGTTCGATTGTTATCGCTTCAAACTGACTCTCTTTTTCTCGGTTCAAATCAATACTTTGTCGAAAATATTTCACATTCAATAAGAGCGTCACTATAGTGCAACACAACTTCGCTTTGTGTGCATAACACTGTGATATTTATTTCATGGCTGTTTCGTTTCTTACTTAATTCATGAGAATGTCTAAACGAAAAAAGTTCATTTTTTCGGGTGGAAAAATGTCGATGTTTATTGCGTCAAATTGATCTAGAAAATTAAGATAGAGGATGAAGTAAAATGTCAGTAGTGTAATTTTTTTGCAGATACACAATTTCAACATATTCTCGCATTTATTGCTAATTTTTTTTCATAAAAGTACAGAAAAAATATTATTTTAAACTTATTTTATTTTATCACAACCTGAAACAAGCCTGCATCCAGCCTCGATTTTTTAGGCTTAAAATTCACCGGCTGAATAAAGCTTGAAATAATCCTGAGTTTAGGCTAAGCAACCAGTCTGGGTTCCAGGCTGCTCCAAACGATGCAATAAAGCCTGGCACAGGCCTGTCTCACTCAGGCTCGGTGAAACAAGGCTCGCACAAGCTTGTTTCCATCGTCAGCCTTTTGATTTCCTACCTGGGATGTTTGTTGGGTCGTTTTATCAGAGGCGCGTCGCTATCGAGATTGGATATCTGTAGATACAGCGCTCGTATTAACAACATCAGTTTTAAATTAGTCTAATCGACAATCGCTAAACCATCTGGATCGCGATGATAAGAAGTATCAGACCTCGACAACCACGCAGTTCGACACTTATCGTTAGCTTCCTTGAGAACGTTGAATTTCCTAGACACTTTTGATACGACGTTGAAGCTCGCATCGTTGCATGGAAATTAGTTGCGCAATTTACTTTATTTCTATTACTTTTTAGAATAGCATCTGCGGATTTTTGTATTAGATCTCTGATGGAGATTCTAAAAATGTTTGCGTTAGCGTCGCAGCCTTAAGGTATTCCTTTCACGAACCTGAATATTTAACGATTAACTGATTGTTATCTATAATGAAATAAAAATACATCCCAGTATACTGCGCTGAGAAAAAAGAATCGTTGAATGTGCAAAATGCATTTAGTTGTCTCGAAATTTTCTTGTTTTAACAGTTGCTCAGACATGCTAAATAAGCAGATAGTTTTAATGTATCTTTGGTTACTGCCCAACTATACTGTTTTGTGATGCCAATAGAAAATCAAGTTGAACGTATTTAAAGATACAACTTTGTTAAACCAACTGAATTTCGGATGGATGAACGCATTTTTTTTTCAGTGTGCACGGAAAGAAAGAAACAGCGAAAATCACAGTATAAATCACATAAAAAACATGGTGTCATATTTCATTTTATAGTAAAACAGAGTAATGTAAATCCTGCCCTACAAAAAAGACGAATTTTCGTGTACACACTGAGATTTTTACAGTTACACTGGCTTATTTACAGTTCGGTATTGTGAAGACATCAGTGTTTTCGGTAAAAATATTCAACTGTAAAATTTAAATGAGGTCACTGATTTTTATACCGCACGTAAACTGCAAGGGTTACAGTGTACACTGTATTGAGTACAGAGTGATTCGTTAAATTTCACAGTGTGGCACGGTAGTTTTACTCTTCTTTCGACAGTTCGTGACGTTATCTGTGCACTCTGAGATTTTTACAGTTACACTGGTTTATTTGCAGTTTGATATTGTGAATACATCAGTGATTTCAGTGAAAATATTCAACTGTAAAATTTAAATGCGATCACTGATTTTTATACTGTACGCAAATGAGGCACGAGGTGAGGCACGAGAGGCCAGGACACAAAGGATTGCCAGTTAGTAGTGCATGGTTGATGGGACGCGGACATCGAAATTTGTGCGACAGAATTAAAGAAATTATAAAGAGAGTTTTTTTTAATTTCTTGTTTAAGTTCTTGTCTAGTTAGGACTTGTCTCGCGCGTGGGGTGAGGCACGTGGCCAGGACACAAAGGATTGCCAGTTAGTAGTGCGTGGTCGATTGGATGCAAACGTTGAAATTTGTGCGACATATTTCAAGAAATTAGAAAAAAAAGAGAATTATTTACAAAAAGGTACGTTCTTGTGTATGTGGCTAATTTTTATATATTTTTTTCAGACTTTTTTTATGGATAAACTTTTTTTTGTGTATCTACATAAATTCTGTCGATATAACTGGCGCATTCATTGTACATAATACAGATTAACCAACTGTTAAATTACAAGTTTTGTTAAATTTATATTGCAGTGTTGAACTGTCAAAATTCACTTTTGACTACACTGTATTTTGGTCTGTGTGTTCTAGTAAAAGATACAGTAGAGCAGTTCGAGTCCAAAGAGGACAGTATAGGAACTGTAACAATTTACTTTGAGCACACTGTATTTTGAGCACTATGTTTCAGTAAATATCGCTATGCAATCGCTCGAGTCCAATGCGAACTGTGTAGCCCCTGTATTTTGTACTATTTCTTTTTTTCCGTGTGGTAAAATTTTAAGTTAAGTGACCGAAATTTTAACGAAAAATTGGGTCTCTAAAAATCGTCTCATTCATACGGCGCTTCATAGAGATGACGCGCTGGCCACATTTATATCTTATAATTTGCAAACTAAATAACTCCAGATGCCTGATATAAATTTCTTACGCGAGAAAAAAAAACTAAAAATTCAGTCACGACGATAAAAACGGGGCATATTTGAAGAAAATATTAAAAAATCAAAAAATATAAAATTATTAAAAAATTAAAATAATAAATTTAAAAAATTAAATAATATTAACTTGGAAAAATGTGACTAGCAAAATAATTTTCGCAGCCGCGACTTCTCAGAGAAAATGTCAAACATTCTTCGATTTGTAGAGTCGTCATTTTTCGTTGAAAGTTTGGTAACTTGGCTTAAAATTTTACCAGCATACTGGGATATATTTTTTACTTGATTATAGTCGAAAAATGTTGACGCGATTTTCCCATTAAGGCCACCGGAAATCCCGGAGGTATTTATTTTTTCGTTTTTTCATGATTTACTTTTTGCCAATCAATTTTTAAAGCAGGTTTGTTCGATTCTCTCAATGCTAAGTGGAAATCTGCATCGCAAGCGTGAAAAAAATTCGTGTGAAAAAATTCACTAGAAAATTCAGACAGCTGAAATTCAATGTGGTTGGAAAAAAGTTGAAAAAACATCAAACGAATTATGGCCCGAAGGAACTAAAGGTCGCTATTTCCTTTTATAAGAAAAAAAGAATTTGTGATTCGAATCTGATTTTTCCTGAAATGAAAGTAAATTCAATTTGCCAAGGTTCGCATAGGGAGGAGAGAAAGAGACGGAAAGAGGGAGGAACAACGAAAAAGAGAGAGAGAGAGAGAGAGAGAGAGAGAGAGAGAGAGAGAGAGAGAGAGAGAGTTGGATCTGCGACTCTCACTCGTACAGTTTCGTTCTCCCTGACCATGACCAACCGTCAGCAGAAACACGCGCTCCCCGCGACCCGGAAAATGGTCGGAGGCAAGAAGAATCACTATCGGGGATGAAAATTGCTCTGCGTGTTTCGTTGGCAAATCCAACTTCTCTCGTCCTCAAGGCGATGAAAAAAACGCCCTTTGACCTTTTACCACCCATCCGAAATCTTCGATTCAATCATCCCTTTTGCAACCTTGATCTGAACGGGCTAAATCAATCTAGGTGGTTCAAAAAATTGCATTTTCCAAAAATATTTCTATTCGACAGTGAGTATCACCTTTTAGCTATATTCCCTAAACATTTCACTGAAATGTTCCTAAAGTTGAATGCGCTACAGCTACTACGAGAGGGCGGGGAAAAATACGCGAAAAAAATTTCATTCTCTACCGGCGGCCATGTTTTTGTTGTTTTTCTGAATTTTTGGGAATTTTTTTTAAACGCTCTCAATGTATGGACCTTTGTGTTAAAAAATGCGTTTCTTCTATACCAACCGGTTGCCAAAAAAATGAAATTTGGCCTCTTATTTGGGCCTCAAGGTAGATGTAGCCCCTTAAATGAACGTTCAAGTGGCGTCGATATTTTCCGAAGTGATTTTGTTTATCGTGGACAGAAAATATTGCTGCAAATTCTAAGACTGAGCAGTTCCGGCGAATCCCGAAAACCTGAGAGCACAATTGATTATGATTTTTGTTACCGACTGAGCTTCACCTCAGCCTGAAGCACCAACATCGTCTGTCCCTCTCGCTCTTCCGCGGGTGCCTATTTGGCTATCTCCGTCGCTCTCACATCGTTTCGCATCACCTTGACCACAGCTTGACTTGAAAAAGATCGCGGATCAAATTTTACGAGCTTGAACGCTGTACGTGTTTCACGAGTGAATCCTTCCATCGACCTTGCCGACGTTTTAAAGGTTCACAGAGTTAAATTTACAAAAAATGGAGGATCAAATTACAGATATTGGATCAAGGATCAAAGAATTATATTACAGATATTGATATAAAAGTTGTTACACTTAAGGGGAGATATACACCTAAATGGTCGAGGTCGAGACCATTTCAAGGTCAAGACAAATTTCATGATTTATTCATTCCAAAATTTTCAAACGCCCTTTTCTCAAAACGACGTTTTTTAAATCGGTACCCAAAATTTCTCGAAAACCAATGAACCGATTGCCTTGAGGTTTTTTGTGGTTATTCTATACACCATTAACTAGTACTTGTCATAAGATTTTTTTTTCCCGTTACTTAGTTTTTGTTTTATAGGCAAAATAATAACTAATTTTTGGCCCAAAAATCACTATTTATGTTCAAACGTCCGCCATTTTGTCATAAATCCATATTTTCAAAATCGGCTATGACAAGTACTAGATTGTAGTATCTAATTTAATAATCTTTTTGCTTTTTTTCAGGTGATTTTTGAAGAAACGCCGGTGGGTGCCATATGCGCAGATTTTTTTACGACGCTCCAAGGATCATACCCTTGTATATTTTATATTTTTTAAATGAAAAGAATTAAACGAATTTTTGAATGTATATACTTTTACATAATTAAAACCCCAATTCGAAATTTCAAATAGTTTTCCTTGAAAAAAATCACAAAAATGATGTTTTTCCGGCTCCGAGGTGTATATCTCCCCTTAATAAATACACTTTCGAAATACATTAAAAAATTGATGTATTTATTTACGTCACTATTTATAGGCGAAAAAAGAAGTTAAAAAAATGTCCTACAAAAATTGTAGGTCTGCGCTGTTGATGAAATTTCGGAGATGGACCATCCGAAACAAAAAATCCAACGGTTTTATATTCAGTATATTAATAGCTATAGCGCATATCATACGATTTTTTATATATGTAAAAATTCAAAAATGGCGAACATTTTTCGAAAAAACAAAAAGAACTTGTTTTTTCCCCGTTTTTGGCAAAAAAAAAATAGTAAACATGTATATTTTTAAAAAATCCTTGATATGCGCTCTAGCTATAGTTGTAATGAATATGTGGTTAAAATTTCATAAGGACCGGTTCAGTAGTTTCGAAGATTTTATCAACAAGCCGTCAAAAAACGTTGTTTCGAGAAAACCGCGCTTAAAGTTTGTTTGGGTTACATAAATACATAATTTTAAAAAAATGTAATCCGAAAGGGAATTCATTAAGTGTAACAATTTTCGAATCAATTTCTATAATATGAATCTATCAAAAAATTAATGAAAGCAGCCTTTTTTAGCGTCTAAAGTGAGTAGACACCTTAACTGTCGAAAAAATAAATTAAAAACAAACGCTCTTCCAAGGAATAAAGGATTCTTGGTTGTACCTAAAGCCACGGATTCCGCCCTCGTACGTTACAGAAGAGAACGATCGAAGACTCCTGACAGCCCCTCGTTGCGTCAACTTCCGGCTCGACCTCTTATCATGAACACTTTACGATCGTAGGCGTCATAAAAAAAAAACTTGTATCCATGGGGATATTACGACGAAGAAACGAGAACGAAACGGACAGCGAAAGAGATCCAAGGCACTTCGTGCGCTCTCCATTCGGTTCGCCGAGAGTGGACCTTGACTTCCGTTTACGGAGGTGTTTCGCTCATCAAGCCTCCTATGTATGCGCTACTGGCTTTGATCGCATTGTGGACGGTGCCAAAATGGCCTGAGTCTCGCTCCGAGAATATTTCCGATACGTGCCGGACTAGTTGAAATTTTTTAAAATATCTATTTTCCGTTTTCGTCGGATTCTCTGAAAATATTAATTCTCAGAGAATATTAAGGCTTAATATTAAAAGTATAAAGTATAAAGTAAGGCAACATTTTTAGTGTAGTATTTGTTAATGAAAAAGTAGTTTTTTTTCGAAAAATTCTTAAGGGACGTTAGGTTCACATGGACGGTAATTCATTGATCTAGAAGCCTGCAAAATTTCAAAATGATTGATCTGATAGTTTTTGAGTTATCTTGTACGAGGGTCACAAAAAAGTGGTTTTCAGGAAAACGCGTTTAAGGGGAACCTTTAGCGAGGAAAAAATTGCTGATTTTCAATACTTTTTTTTTAAAGGAAATATTTCCTCACCTCTTTTAAGACTTAGAATATGTATTATTACTACTTTCGGTTGTTAGATGGTATTTTTTTCAAATTAAAAACGTTGCGGCGTATGTTTTCAGACGATGTGACACGTAGCGTAGGCGGGATTAAGCGGAAAAAAATCAACGAAGATTTTTATTTCATTAACACTCTTATGCAGAATATGAACAAAGAAGAAGTGAGACATGTTGAAAAATCGATGGAGAGGTACAAAGGATTGAATTTTCCGAAGAAAATGACACTGGGTCATTTTGACCCGAGGGAATTTTAAATGAAATGCTCACTTGCCCAAAATTGAAAGTTTTCAATAATTTTTTACGACAATTTTATTTTATATTTTCCGAATTTCAATTATGCAGACATATTGAGAAATGTTTGAAGGGTATCCTGGATTGTTTTCAATAAAAACCGACCAAAGGGTTGTTAAGGGCATATGGATGAAGTACTGTCCGGGTCAAATTGACCCAGTGTGTCAAAGTCGTTGCCAAATGTAAATATGTCAAGGAAGGCTTAAAACACTTTTTTTTTAAATTTGCCAAAGCATTCAAGTCATGTTTTAGACAATGTATAAGGTTAGAAAGATTTATATCTAATTTTAATTTTAATTAAGATTTCATTTAATTAAGATTAATCCCAGAAAAAAAAAACAGGAAAATTACGCTTTTTCCTGCCTCGAGCAACCCGTTAATTACAACCAAAAAAAAAACTTTTCCACGCAGCAAAAAATCATTTCCGCGCGAAAAAATTCACGTACTACCTTGAACGCTGAATTTTTTCCTCTCGTCGTTTATAGAATTGTGTGAATATGAATGATGAAAAATAACACGCGAGTCTGGGTTTATTTTCTTTTCAAAACGAGAGCCGGAGAATATTGGAGTGTCTGCGATAACGAGACGATAATTGGTTTTCTTTTCGTCTTTACATGCTATTACTTTCGCTACAGCAGAAGACGCATAAAAATAATGATCATCGTAAAAGCGGCACTAGGCTCTGTGGAGAAGCTTTGGAGAAAAACTGCCTCCCGAAACGCAGCTACCGTTCTCGTTTTTTTCCCCGAGACACGACCTCGATCGCATTTCACACGAGAAAGGAATAAAAATCAGTGGCAAATTTATCGTCCATCGGTCGGCTGAGTTTTGTTTTTCACGTGCGCAGCTCGCCTCGCCGTAACGTAAAACGTTATCAGCCGGTATGAGAAAGACGAGGAAGAAGCAAACGAGCCTAAGTGCTCGAGCCCCTCGAAATCGACGGTTCGCTCGTAACGAATAATATTTGTGCTGCGAGGAGAGACCGCGGCCAGCCTCGTGTCGCGCGCACATAGCAGTACAAATATTTGTTCGCCTCAGAAAAAGAGATAAATGTCTCCACGGTCGTGGCGCGCGAGGATATTTTGTGACCTACGCGCGCCTCCGTAAGTGTTTCACAACGAGGCTACCGTCTTTTAGATTTCTGATATAGATCGCATGTTGGAGAATGTTATCTTCACTAAATATATTAAGAATCGTCTCTGTAAAATTTAAGGGTCGGTTATCGACCTAAGTACAGAGAAAAAAAAATATTTAAATTGCAGATTTTTGTGAAGGAATTCCGAGACGGCATACAAAAACCCAATTTCCGGTCGCTACAAAAGTGTATATAATGATGGGGATCCGTCAGATTCTTGAAAATAATCACATTTACATACTTAACGATTGTAGTAATCCGATGCTCTCGGAAAAATAACGATTATTGATCTAATTTAAATCCAATACCGGAAGTTTAATTTGAACTTCCGGTATTGGATTTATTACCGCTTGCTACGATAAAGAGACGTGACAGCAATGCAACAGCCGACTGTAGTCCTAACCTCATCTCACTCATTCGAATTTCCACACACATTTCATTTTTAACCGACATATTTCGCCGACACAAATTTTCCACGCTTTTTGCCAGTCGTGGCCCGAATGCAATGCTCTATATTTCCCGCACCTGACATTGTTTTGACAGATCGACGGTAAAAAGCATGGAGGTTAAACTCGCTTGATTGAGTAAAAAGAGACGGAGATAGAACCAATGTTGCCAAATAGCAAACCTAAAAATACTGCGCGTATCGTTGGAATAACTATTTTTTAATTTTTCTAATTAAATTTGAACATTCATTAACCCTTTGAAGCATACATTTTTTCTTACGTGCAATCAGCTCAGAACTTTGTACTCGGGGGTTCTCGGGGTCGCTGATTACAAATCTGCACTAGAAAATTTGGAAATTCAAAATGGCGGATCCAATATGGCGGACCATGAATGCAAAAATCGTTTGATGAAAGCGAAAGTTGGTACTCGGGGGGTTTTCGGGGTCGCTGATTACAAATCTGCACTAGAAAATTTGGAAATTCAAAATGGCGGATCCAATATGGCGGACCATGAATGCAAAAATCGTTTGATGAAAGCGAAAGTTGGTACTCGGGGGTTTTCGGGGTCGCTGATTACAAATCTGCCCTCAAAATTTGAAAATGGCAATATATATCAAAATATGGCGGACCACAAATGCAAAAATTGTTTGTGTGGGTTATAATAATATATAAAATTATTTATATATCATAATTAATATATAAATATATTTTTATAATATATTATAATAATATATAATATTAAAAATATATAAAATTGAAAAGCAAGAAAAAAATATTAAAAAGTACAAAATAAATAAATAAAATATGGAGCTAGAAACTCTCTACGTCCTCGTCGTTAGCTCCGGATAAAGCTAAAAGCGTAATTCTATTAGAAATTCTGCATAACAGAATCAACATATTGAGCAACTCCGATGTTTTAGTAATTCCAGTAAAATTTCCGATTTTGATCTGCTATATTGGATTCGCCATTTTGAGTTTCTAGATTTTGAGCTCGAATTCGTAATCAGCGACCCAAAAAACGTCTACGAATTCATTTTTTGTGTATGGTTTATCTGCTAGATTAGGCACAATTACATTTATTGTCTAAAAAACGTGTTTTTTTTTGTACTGTAGTGATGATCAACATCCACTAAGTGCAACATAAGCCCTTAATAGTGATATTGTAGTAACAATTGATCACCTAACATCCTAATTGTACATTTACATTCGTCGTGATGCGCTTACAAATTTTTATATTCAAGACAAACAAAGTGGAGGTAGGTGACATACAAAATGTTAGTATTACAAATTATTATTTTTTTCATATGTTAAAAATATGAATTGTACAAATTTCAAGTATGATCAGTGGTGTGACTAGTGTGAAGCGATAGGATTACTTTAAGGGCTTACATCACCGTAAAAGTATAAAATTAAGTATTATTCGCGATTTTTTGTTGCATGGAAGAACATGTGAGAAGATAATAATATTCAAGGATTTTATTGGCCATATTTTCGAGTGAACAATAAAAAAAAATTATACAAAATGGTGACGCCATTCTCGCGAGGCATGTTGAATTTGAGTCGCTCTGCGGCACGCAATATAACCGACGCGAATTTGAATTTAGAAAGATATTTAAAATAATTATATTAATTTACATGATTATAGTGAGAGAAATACGTAGGGGATTTTTAAAACATGCATTTTTGTGTAATCGGCAAGCGCTTAAAGTAAAAACTCAATTTTCGACTGGAAAAAAGAAAAATCATTTGTTAACCCATTAACGCCCAAGAATCGCGATTTTTTCCTTCAATGTCAAGCCAGATTTTTATTATATAAAAAAAATAATAAAAAATGAAGAGATACGTTCCCTAGTATTTTCGGGGGTGCTCTTTCAGAATCTGGGGTCAAAATCGGGTTTTGTCCATTAGGAAAAAAATATGGCGGCTTTTAAACAAAAAAAACGGGAAAAATCGATGAATTTTTTTTTCAAAATTTTTTTTCATCTCGAAGCCGTTGATAAGTCCGGTTTTTTTTTCAACCATGGGTGCATAGAATAGTGACGATTGAACAATCAATTTTTTAAATTCGTCGTTGTCAACATTTTCACCCCCAAAATGGCGCTTTTCACCCCCTGAGTGACACGAAAAATTTCACGCTCGGTGTCTCAAATGAAAAGTAGTTGGATTTGGACGAAAATTGGTACTCGGAGGTTTTTGAGGTCGCTGATTACGATTCTGTTCTCAAAATTCCGAAATTCAAAATGGCCGATCCAATATGGCGGACACAAATGCAAAAGTTCATTTGAATTGGATAGAACGTGGCACTCGGGGGTTTTTGAGGTCGCTGATTATGATTATGCTCTCAAAATTCCGAAATTAAAAATGGCGGATCTAATATGGCGGACACAAATGCAAAAGTTCATTTGAATTGGATAAAACGTGGCACTCGGGGGTTTTCGAGGTCGCTGATTTCGATTCTGCTCTCAAAATTCTGAAATTAAAAATTGCGGATCCAATATGGCGGACACAAATGCAAAAGTTCATTTGAATTGGATAAAACGTGGCACTCAGGGGTTTTCGAGGTCGCTGATTATGATTCTGCTCTCATAATTCCGAAATTCAAAATGTCGGATCCAATATGGCGGACACAAATGCAAAAGTTCATTTGAATTAGATAAAACGTGGCACTCGGGGGTTTTCGAGGTCGCTGATTATGCTTCTGCTCTCAAAACTCCGAAATTCAAAATGGCGGATGCAATGTGGCGGACACAAATGCAAAAGTTCATTTGAATTGGATAAAACGTGGCACTTTTGCATTTGTATCGGCCATATTGGATCCGCCATTTTGAATTTCGGAATTTTGAGAGCAAAATCATAATCAGCGACCTCGAAAACCCCCGAGTGCCACGTTTTATCCAATTCAAATGAACTTTTGCATTTGTGTCCGCCATATTGGATCCGCCATTTTTAATTTCGGAATTTTGAGAGCAGAATCATAATCAGCGACCTCGAAAACCCCCGAGTGCGACGTTTTATCCAATTCAAATGAACTTTTGCATTTGTGTCCGCCATATTGGATCCGCCATTTTGAATTTCGGAATATTGAGAGCAACATCATAATCAGCGACCTCGAAAACCCCCGAGTGCCACGTTTTATCCAATACAAATGAACTTTTGCATTTGTGTCCGCCATATTGGATCCGCCATTTTTAATTTCGGAATTTTGAGAGCAGAATCATAATCAGCGACCTCGAAAACCCCCGAGTGCGACGTTTTATCCAATTCAAATGAACTTTTGCATTTGTGTCCGCCATATTGGATCCGCCATTTTGAATTTCGGAATTTTGAGAGCAGAATCATAATCAGCGACCTCGAAAACCCCCGAGTGCCATGTTTTACCCAATCCAAATGAACTTTTGCATTTGTGTCCACCATATTGGATCCGCCATTTTGAATTTCGGAATTTTGAGAACAGAATCGTAATCAGCGACCTCAAAAACCTCCGAGTACCAATTTTCGTCCAAATCCAACTACTTTTCATTTGAGACACCGAGCGTGAAATTTTTCGTGTCACTCAGGGGGTGAAAAGCGCCATTTGGGGGGTGAAAATGTTGACAATGACGAATTTCAAATATTGATTGTTCAATCGTCACTATTCTATGCACCCAAGGTTGAAAAAAAAACCGGACTTTTCAACGGCTTCGAGGTGAAAAAAAATTTTGAAAAAAGTGTCATCGGTTTTTCCTGTTTTTTTTTGTTTAAAAGCCGCCATATTTTTTTTTTCTAATGGACAAAACCCAATTTTGACCCCAGATTCTGAAAGAGCACCCTCGAAAGTACTAGGGAACGTATCTCTTCATTTTTTATGATTTTTTTTATATAATAAAAATCTGGCTTGAATATGAAGGAAAAAATCGCGATTCTTGGGCGTTAATGGGTTAATACGTAATGTTATTCCCTCATGGAAAATCCCGTACATTTTTCTCTTCGGAATGTTATTTTGTGGCAAACGAGAAAAACTATCGGAGAATATTGTATTCAAATTTGGACAAAATCGGACAAGCCGTTTTCGAGATACATCTGGCACCGACTTTGAAAATTATGTTTCGAGATAATGGCGTTTGGATCGCTTCCAGTCAACGAATTTATTTTAAAAAATTCCTAAACATACCTAAACATACCTCAATGTACATATTTTCCAATAAAAAAAACGTCCGAAAAAGAAAATTCCCGAAGTTTACCTGTTTTTTTCGCCGTTCACTCAGGTACTTCCCCTTAATCCAACTTTGAAAATATCTATTTTTTGAAAATTTGACAGTGATGACCCTTAATGAGGTCCTTAATGAACGAACGTGGACGTGCGGCCTACGTCAACACTCGAATGGGTGATCGCTCGTATAGCCGCCGTATCGGCAAAAGTTTTTCGCTGTTTCTCTGTGCCCTCGTGCAAACGCTATACGGTAGGGCATTGGATAACGAGTAGGCGTGGGCAACACTCTGTCATTCCGAGGAGCGGGAAAAAGTGAAGCGAGAGGAGTGGGGCGATAGTGGAAAGGGATCGTAAAAGCTCGCAAGGCCGTACGAAGGAACATTAGAGATTAAAAGGAACAGAGCGCTTTCAAAAGGTCAGGATTGTGTACGGTGGACGGTGACGTAAAGGGTGAAAGTTACGACTAAAAAAAATACGAAAGAGATGTTGCATTTCACGGGGACCAGCGAGGGCGAATAATTTATTCCTAGCGTCAATAAGAAATTCTACACATTCATCTTTTCGTTACAATAATGAAATAATAAGCCCTCGTTGTGTTCTAACGATGCAAACTCCAATATCATTCGTTGGAATGCAACGGAATTACTTTATTATATTTTTGTTAACTCTTTTAATCATTTTACGAAATCCTTTTTCTGCAGATTTAGATTGTAGGTTTGTGAATCAGCATCTTTAGAAAATATTGAGACACTTTTGGAGGAAAAATTTGCCAAGAGAAATTTAAGGAATTCAGAAAAATTCATTGTCATGGCATTTCAACGATGCAAACTTTAATCTCGTGATATAACGCGTTCGAAACATTATTTCTTTTGTATACACAGGCACACACGAATCACGTTTTAGATCAAATAAATCACAGCTTCTTTCATGAATTGCGATAAAAAAAAAAAATGACGAGATGTTTTCTCAAAATTGTATATTTTGAAGAATTCCGGCACATTAGCATCGATTTTGTTTGGGTGTGTGTTTATTACTCAGAAAATGAAAGGCTTCCGATTGGTCTTCGATTGCTAATCTTAAGGTCACAGTAACGGATATAAAATTATGTGCGGATTTAACAATTTTTTTTCGTATGAAAAAGTGATTCACTCATAAAATTAATTACACATCTCTTTAGTACGAATATCAAGCTGTTAGAAAATATATATATTTTTCTTCCGATATACAAAATGGCCGACTACTGGAAACTTCTCGAAACAGTTTTTTTCCAATTGGCGTGACAAATAACTTCAACAATTTTCACTCGATTTACTTCAAATTTAAAATTTATGTTCTTAATTGCATTTCGCAGAGAAGTACGTACGGAATTTGTGATTAGTCGAAAACTTTTCATTTTGTGAGCAGTTATAACGAATTTTTTTCACTGAAAATTCATTTCTTAGTTCAAATACCTACAACTTTTGAATAAAACAATATTTTTTAAATCCCGTACGTACTTCTCTAGGTATTCTGATGTAGATTGACGAGAAATTTGGTTTCTTGTTCTAGGTAAAAAATTGTTGATGCTAAATGCCACGCCGCGGAGCGCCTAAAAAAGTTAACAAAAGAAAATATTATTAGTCAGCCATTTTGTACATCGAAAAAAAATTCTAACAGCTTCAAATTCATACTAAATAGACGGGTAATTAATTTTATGAGTGAATCACTTTTTCATACGAAAAAAAACATTGTTAAATTCGCACATGATTTTATACCCGTTACTGTGGCCTAACCCCTTAATGATTTTGACTTAGTATTACACTACGGTGTATTGATGAGGTTGAAGTTTGCATCGTTGGACTGCAATGAAATTTACCTTTTTTAATTGTCCAAATTCCTCTCGCAGACTTGAGCTTCGAAAATCACTGAACATTTTTTTAGAATCCCCATTTACAGCTGTACAATCTAAATCTGCAAAACGTGATTTTAAAACGAGCTCGAAGTTTGCACCGTCCTAATGCAATGATTTTTTTTTCAATTCCTTATTTTCGTTGTTATCCATAATCATATTTTGCAGACTTAAGTTGTAGATCGCTAAGGAGCCTAAAAAATGATTGCGTGATTTTTATAGCTCAAATCGGACGAAAGAAATTTTGGAACTCCAGGAAAAAAATATTTCGTTGCATTCCACTTCAAACTTCAACATCATATTTTAAGGTATTCCTTTCACGAACCCAAATATTTTACACTTAACTGATTTTCGTCTATAATGAAGTAAAAATACATCCCAGTATACTGGTAAAATTTCAAGCCAAGTTACCGAACCTTTAACGAAAAATTACGGCCCTAAAAATCGTCTCACTTATACGGCGCTTTATGGACATGTCACGCTGGCCACATGTCTTTCTAATAATTTATACACTAAATAACTCTAGATGCCTAATACAAACTGCTCACAGGTGTAAAAAAGTCTAAAGATTCCGTAACAACAATAAAAACAGAGGGTCACCGAACGTTTAAAGAAAATATTAATGTTAAAACTTGGAAAAGTGTGGTTAGCAGCAGAATTTTTGTAGCCGTGACGTTTCAAATAAATGTAAAAATGTCTCAATATACTAAATTTGCGCGAATTTTGTCATTCTAGTTTATCGTTGTCTATAATAATCCATTATAACTTGTTTTTTTTATTAAGCGCAATTGTAATTTACCGACGATTCAGAAGGCCCTGCTTATGCCCCCACAAAACACGGCCCTCCGCGAAAGGAATACCTTAAATAATAATACAAATAAACGTTGTCGAAGTCTCCATCGTTGGAATGCAACGAACATTTTTTATTCTTCCATTTCTTAATTTTTATTATCACCTAAAATATCTTATTCCAGATTTAGGTTATAGATCCCTGATATAAGGGATCCTCCAAAGCGTTTCGGTGATTTTTCCGTAGCCTTGTGACAAAAAATATCTTGATCATAACGAGAAAAAAAAAAATACTTTCGTTGTATTCCAACGATGTGTGTTCCAGTGAAAAAGCTTCGCCATTATTATCGGAAAGATGTACCTGGTTAATGTCCGATGCAAAGCGTTTCCCCAATTCAAAGAAAACATTAACTACCAAATTACGCGCGACGAAATTATCGGAACGATTCACCTTCGTCCTACCCTTCGCGCGCAAAACAAAAAAGCCGAGAATATCTCGGAGTCTCCGAGTGAGAAATGTGTCGCCAAGAAATTCCGCGTGTCTCTTTGGATATTTATAGAGAGGACGAGGGTTGAAAATCACGTGTGTGTGTGTGTGTTGCGTGCGGTAGCCAAGGAGGCAAAGTACGAGCGCGCGTCCCACGTCGCGACTGACCGAGTCCGTAATCGATAGCCAATAACGTGGTTGTCCTTCTATGTACAAAAACGCGGGATCGAGCTGTAGACACCGCGGGCTTGACGGAGGAAAACACAGCGCGATTAATGCAGCCAGTTTTATTCGCTGGGCTGAGCTAACACAGAGGGAAAAGCTCGGCTGATACAAACTAGCACACGTACGGGATTCAGAGCGTTAAGGGAACGTGAAAGTTAAAGAAAAACAAAGGAATTTCGTGACTTTCACGATATGTACGAAGAACCGCGAGGTTAAGTGTTGACGATTTTTTGGTAACCTTTTTTTTTATTATCTTCTACTACTAAACGTGCGTGAATCGTACAATTGTCATTTTGTTTTCAATGGAAAATACTTTTTTTTTGGTAATTCTTTAAATACGTGACTTTTCGGAAAAATGAGCCTAAAATTATTCTTTAGCTATTTTCTCATTTGATGGGTTATACGTGATAATTTTCAGTCGGGGGAAGCTGAAATTCACCCTCCCCTATAAAAAGTTAAGGGGCGTTCTTCGATTGTTGTCTATATATATAAATAAATATATATATATATATATATATATATATATATATAATATTGTATATATTATATATTTCACAAATAATAATTTTTCAAAAGTTTGGGTTTTTGGGTTTATTATATTTTTGTATGCTAACAAACTCCAAAACCTCATAACTTTTAAGGGGGGGGGTAACCGCTGCAATTTCTCTTCGGCATCGTCTTCAGGAAGGCTTTTTTTTCTAAATCCCCTCTGACGTGAGGGATTTAATACGGGAGTTTTTGAAAAATTCGATATTATTTTTAACCATTTTTCGCTCGATAAAAATGGTTCAATAAAACATTTCAGCTTCCCCCGACTGAATATCATCATTTATAAACCGATAAAAGAGAAAATGGCAAAAAATGTTAGCCTCATTTTTCGAAAAAGTCACTTATCTAAAGAATTACCTTTTTTTTTAAAATAAACTGGACTTGAGGATTTTTGCAAAATGCGGAATATCAATTTGATTTTCTCATATTTTTAAAAATTGATATTTGGCGCAAATTCATTTTATTATTATTAATAAAAGAAATTTGTTTGGGTCTTTTTTAGTTACACCCTGATGATTTTGACTTCGAATGAAAATCTTTTTGAACAACGTATCAAAATATCAAATTCATACCCCCTTGGCTACTCTTTATCGCGTACCGCTGTGTCTTTACGACGTTTAAGTTTGCATCTGCGGAAAGCGCAATCAAGTGTTTTTTTAAAGCTTTCCCAAATTTCTTCTGCACGTTTGAGGAGGCTGAGGGGTCCAGTTGAGTCACATAACGGTTTATGATTTTTTTTTCTATGAACCTCCAACAAATGCATACAAGGTATTTGTTTATGCTGTAGATGCGAATTTTTCATAAAATAAATAATTAAAGAGCATAATTATGCATTTTTATATTTTTATTACGCGAATAAGAAAACAATTGTGTTACCATCAACTTGAAAAAGTAAAACATTATCGACGATTATTATGGAAAAATTGGGTCAGTGAAAGCAACGATTTTTTTTTTCAATTCCTTATTTTCATTATTATCCATAATCATATTTTGCAGACTTGAGTTGTAGATCGCTAAGGAGCCTAAAAAATGACTGCGTGATTTTTATAGCTCAAATCTGTCGAAAGAAATTTGGGAACTTCGGGAAAAAAATATTTCGGTGCGTTCCACTTCAAACTTCAACATCGTATTTTAAATAGTAATACAAGTAAACGCCGTTGAAGTCTCCATCGTTGGAATGCAACGAACATTTTTGATATTTCCATTTCTTTATTCTTTTTAGAAATCATTCATTTATTCATTTGGTTTTCGGACGGAAATGTTTAAAAACGTTTTTCAGATTCTCTCAAATGTTTTTTTTCTCGCTTATTCTTTTAGATCTACAACAAAAATCCGCAAAGCAGCTTTTTAATAATAACAAAAAGAGAAATAGAACGAAACGACACTTCGTTGCATTCCAACGATCCAAACCTATCCCATTCTCCTTTAGCAGAGCTGAACTTATTTTGTCTTTAATGATTTTCGGAATATCCGACATTTTCGGAAAAACTTGGAAACGCCAAATTTCCGTGGCACTCAACTCGGCCCAATCGCCGTGTCATCTGGCTCGAAACGCGCTGACTCGATTCACCGGGAATGTTTTTCTCGCGAGACAACGCGATCTCCGACCTCGACCCAGCCAAGGTAACAGCTGCGCGTCCGGTGAGCTCGGTCAATCGACCGGAACAAAGCGCCGTGCAGGTAAGAAATATTAGGCGGTGGGGTAAAACCTGAAGAACCGCGAGAACCCGCGTGAGAATCACACCGTTGCTAAAGTTCACGTTTTTCCCGCACTATATGCACCACAAGACCAGACGTAAATAAGCGCTTCTTTTTTCTTTTTTTCATTGAATATTTTCGCAGGATTGCGCAACGAAGATTTACTCATTTTCTTTCTTTTTCATCTTCGACAGCGTCGATATCTTTTCACGTTTTTTTTTTCACGTTCGTATGAGGTTCGTGGAAAATCGCACATAAATATTCGACAACTGTGTCGATCCACTCGGACTTTTAGAGCAGCAATCTTGCTCTTGCTTCCGTAATACCCTAGCGCGCCGTCTCGGCCATTTGTTTTCATTTTGAAGACTACATACACGCGAATACGTACATGCGTATACGGAGTAAGGTGATTTTAAGGTATTCGAGTTCGAGGACCGTCCTCGTAGTATGTTATTGTGACTATACTCAATCCCATGTTCGTCCTTGGCATGCAACGCAAGGTCTTTATGTCTTTTTATTTCCTTATTTTTATTGTCGTACAAAATCTTTTATGTAGATTTATAATATAGATCGCTAAATAAGTATCTTAAGGCCTTAGGCCACAGTAACGGGTATAAAATCATGTGCGAATTTAACAATTTTTTTTTTCGTACGAAAAAGTGTTTCATTCATAAAATTAATTACACATGTATTTAGTATGAATATCAAGCTGTTATAAAATATATATTTATATTTTTTCGATGTACAAAATGGCCGACTACTCGAAACTTCTCGAAACAGGTTTTTTTTCCAATTGGCGTGATAAATACAACAATTTACACTCGATTTACTTCAAATTTAAAAGTTACGTTCCTAATTGCATTACGCAGAGAAGTACGTACGGAATTTCTGATTAATCGAAAACTTTTCATTTTATGAGCAGTTATAACGACATTTTTCACTGAAAATTCATTTCTTAAATTCAAATACCTACAACTTTTGAATAAAACAATATTTTTTAAATTCCGTACGTACTTCTCTAGGTATTCTAATGTAGATTGACGGGAATGTGTTTTTTGTTCTAGATAAAAAATTGTGGATGTTAAATGTCACACCGCGGAGCGCTTAAAAAAAATAACAAAAGAAAATATCAGTAGTCGGCCATTTTGTACATAAAAAAAAATATATATTTTTTTTCTAACAGCTTGATATTCATACTAAATAGATGTTTAATTAATTTTACGAGTGAATCACTTTTTCATACGAAAAAAATTATGAATTCGCACATGAATTTATACCCGTTACTGTGGTCTAAAGCCTTAAGAAATGGTTGAAGGACTTCCGTACCCAATATCTACCACAAGAAATTAAGGCGAAACATATATTCAAACAGGAAAAATTAAGCAATTTTGGCGGATTTTTTAAACCAAGAGATCATTATTCTACAATTATCAAACTATAGGTATACTTTGATAGTATAGTTAAGTATGCAAAACAATTTGGTAATTTTTCAGATAAGTGAATTTTTCGAAAAATGAGCCTACATTTTTTTGGCTGTTTTATTGGATTATAAATAATGATATTCAGTCGGAGGAAGCGGAAATTCGCTCCCCCCCTTCCCATAAAAAGTCATGGGATTTGGAAGTTCGCGGAAACACATGATAAAATAGGGCATTTTTGAACATTTCGACGCCTATATTGGGGGTGGAGGGTGTGGCGATTTATAAATGAAGCCTTCCTGAATCCAAACAAACCCAACTCCCTCCGGCGTGAGGGTTTTAATACAGGAGTTTGTATGGGTTTGTTTGAGTCTGCTTGGGTTTAGGTTTATTTCGGTTAGTTTAGGTAATACATGAGAAAATAGCAACAAAAAAAGGTAGGCTCATTTTTCAGAAAAGTCACTTATCTAAAGAATTACAAACAATTTTTAAACACTAATCTTTCATCAAAATGGCGGAGCTGTGGTAGAGTGTTGAAACAATGTTTCCGCGGGAGTTGCAAAGCGACGTGCAGTCTAGCTTCCCGTAGACTCTGATTTGTAAAAAATTCAAAAATTTGATCAGTTAGAAAATGAAGATAATTTAAATTTAAGCGAATGGGACGCATTTGCAAAGAGATGAACATTTTACGAAAAATTTCTATAAAATTTGGATTCAAAAAGTAATTTTCATTCGAATTTTGAAAAAATTCTCGACAAGTAGAAGGTAGCAATATTATCAATATTTCTACCAAGCTTCAACTCAATCGGCTAAATGGTTTTTGAGTAATCTTGCACGCCAATTTCGAAAATGCCGTTTCGAGAAAAACGCGTTTGAAGTTTACACCCATGAGATTTTATTGTGAGAAGATTCCTCAAAATTGTATCTTTTGAAGAATTCTGGCATATCAATATCGAATTTTCTTTGGGAGTGCGTCTACTGCTAAGAAAATAAAATGCTGCCGAATCGTCTGAGATTGCTAATCTTAATGATTTTGACTCAGTGCTACAACATTACGATGTATTTATGAGGTTGAAGTTTGCATCGTTGGAGTGCAATGAAATTTACTTTTTTAAATTGCCCAAATTCCGCTGGCAGATTTGAGCTTCGTAAATCACTGAAACATTTTTCAGGTCCTTATTTACCGAAGTACAATTTAAATCTGCAAAACGTGATTTTAAACTGGGCTTGAAATTTGCACCGAAAGAATACAACGATTTTTTTTGCAATTCCTTATTTTCATTATCCAAAACCATATTTCGTAGTCTCGAGTTGCAGATCGCTAAGGAGCCTAGAAAATGATTGGGTTATTTTTATAGCTCAAATCGGTCGAAAGAAATTTTGGAACTCGAGGAAAAAAATATTACGTTGCAGTCCAACGATGCAAACTTCATAATATTTTAAATAATCATACAAACAGACGGTGTTGAAGTCTCCATCGTTGGAATGCAACGAAACTTCTTTATTCTTCCATTTCCCTAATATAAAGTTTCTCTGAAACGTTTCCGCGATTTCCGTAGCCTTAGTGTGCTAAAAAAAAAAGTTCTGCCATTACAAAAAATAAAACACTTCCGTTGGATCCCAACGATGCAAACTTCAACGCCTTGTATATTGGGCAATAAGAAAGGCAAATACAAAAATATTTCTTTCGGGTCTCCTTCACCACAATATACACATATATATGATGTTGGACCAAGCCAAACGTCGACACTAATCCTCGGCCAACTCTTCAAAAATAGCATTTTCGGAAATTTCATCATAAATCGGAATTGCATCATGAAAAAGTCCGCCAATTCTTTAAGAATAACATTATCGAAAAACCTTCGATCACCATTACAATTTTCCACAGAAATATATTTAAAAAAAACATTCGAAGTTTTATCCGATTAAAAACCTTTTTCTCTTAGATCCCGAAGTTTGCATCGTTGAGCTGCAACGAAAATTCTTGTATTTTTTTTCACATTCTTGTCACTTCACAAAATCGTATGTAAAGATAAAAATTATAAACCTCCAAACACGTGACTTAAGGCCTTAGGCCACAGTAACGGGTATGAAATCACGTGAATACGAAAAAGTCATACGAAAAAAAATTGTCAAACATCTATTTGGTATGAATATCAAGCTGTTAGAAAAAATATACATTTTTTTCGATGTACAAAATGGCCGACTACTCGAAACTTCTCGAAACGGCTTTTTTTCAATTGCCGTGGCAAATAACTTCAACAATTTTCACTTGATTCACTTCAAATTCAAAACTTATGTTCCTAATTGCATTACGCAGAGAAGTAATTTATTTCTTGAGTTTTCATATCTACAATTTTGAACAAAACAATATTTTTTTAATTCCGTATGTACTTCTCCAGGTATTCTAATGTAGATTGACGAGAATTTTTGTTTTTTGTTCTAGGTAAAAAATTGTGGATGCTAAATGTCACGGCGCGGAGCGCCTAAAAAAAAGAACACATTAGTAGTCGGCCATATTGTACATCGAAAAAAAAATTCAAACAGCTTGATATTCATACTAAATAGATGTGTAATTAATTTTACGAGTGAATCACTTGTTCATACGAAAAAAATGGTTAAATTCGCACATGATTTGATCCCCGTAACTGTGGCCTAAGACCTTAAAAAAAAGATCGAAGAATTTTCATGAGATTTCGAAATTCGAGCAACTAAAAGAAAATTCTACCGTTCCACTGATGCTTCAATCTGCGTTATTTTCTTTTCTTTCCTGCAAAAAAAAAACTACTGTCCATCACAACGGACAACTACGCGCCTGGGTGGCTTTACGTTTGAATATTCGCATGCATAGACATTAGAACGTAAAAGGAGAAAGCCCGTCGTGGATGGCCCGCGGAGGATTTTCACGGGTTCGGACGTTACCGCGAGCTCGGCATTCGTTCGGATCGCTCGAGCTCCCGAGAGCGTGGGGTCCCAGCGCTTTGCCATTCCGCGTTCTTTTTTCTTCCATCTATTCATTCGTCGTTCTCCGTCCGCCTCTGCGCGGCCGAAGTCTCCCCACGGTTTTGTTAGCTCGCTCCCTCCGCGGCCAAGCGAGCGGTTCGCCATGGCGCGGCGCGTGTGTGTGCGCGCGCGCGCGCGCGTTAACCGCGACGTTGCCACGCGCGCGCCTGTGCAGTCGGCCGCGCGCGACGTTGCCACGCCGCCACCGTTCTCGGAGGGCTGTGCGAGCGAGAAAGGGGGAGAGTGAGAGAGAGAGAAGCCACGAGGAGGCCGGGTTCCCTTCGACGTTGGCCAGTCAGTTTTTGCGTCTGCTGCGTGGCAGATACACGCCAGTAAATTCGCGTTCTCTCGCGAGCACGCTTCGACAGTTATCCCTCTCTTCATCTCTCTCTCTCTCTCTCTCTCTTTCTCTTTGCGCGAGAGAAACAGCGCGCGCGCGCGCCGAGCCCGATATCTCTATTTTCGTGTCACACGAGAAAGCAAGCACGCGTAAGAGACACAGGCTTGCCCGGCCGCGCCGCGCTCGTCCCTCAAGCTTGCGAGAAAGAAAAATAATCCGTCTGCCCTTGTGCGCCAAAAGGAAACGTGGTCCGGTGGTAGCAATGGTCGATTGTAAAACGAGTGTTGAAAATCGTCGCTGAAACCTGACGACAAATCGATCGTCGTACGGGGACATTTGCGAGGGGTGTGATCGTCGCGTCGGCTGTGGGGTGAATCGTTTAGCTACCTCGGTGAGAAGTTGAAACATCGTGGAACCAAGCACCAGCTATGTGGTCTTCGAAGGCGAACGTCGACACCGTCGATTACGCTCGAAGACCCAGTGAATATCTGGCGAATGGTTAGACGCGTACCCTCGCCGCTCCCACCTCCCCAACCCCGCGCGATCATCGGCTAAATCGATTCGCGATTGTTACAGTCCGATCGAGGAAAAAGCATTTTTTATCCTCGTTCGAATTGAGATACTCGAAGGTGGATGGTTATCTTCCGAGCACGTATCACGAGACGAGAGCGAACACGGCGTCGTTCTTCGGACGATAAAAACTCGCGATCGAGGATATAGCACGCGTTCGCCCGGAAATAGGAGGAAGATATTGACAAACAGTAATAAGGAATAGAAGATAGAGAGAGAGAGAGAGAGAGAGGGAAGAACGAAGAGGACCGCGGGTCGTCTCCAAGTCCCGTCCCATCGGGAGATGGGTGTTTGGTCGTGCGCGAGGATCTCACGATACCACGTTTCATGTACAATCAGGGATGATGTTGCGAAGTTTGGGCGGAGGACTGCCGCGATGTACCGTAACGATCGCCGCGCTTCCCCTTCTCGCCCTACTGATCGGTATCGCGATCGAGTCGAACGAGGTGGCCGCTTCATTGGGCACGACCAGGGAGAATCTCCATCAGCAGCAACAGCAGCATCATCATCGCCGGGAACAAGAAGACGAGGACACCGATGTAGACACCGCGGAGCCGATAAAGGATTGCCCAAGCGGCTGTCGTTGCGTCGGCCAGAGTTTTCACTGCGAGGAACGAAGCTTCCTCGGCCTGGGAATACCCTCGGAGGCGCGGGACGTTGTACTGAGAAACGTGAGGGCCGGAACATTGCCGATAGCGAGTCTCGAGTCGTCGCAACGCTTGAAGAGCCTCTCATGGACGTCGAGCGGTATAGAGCGCGTGGAACCGGAGGCCTTTCGTTCCACTCTGTTACTCGAGACTCTCAATCTAGGTGACAATCGCCTGGTCCAATTGCCCAAGGATGCGCTCGCCCCGCTTCGCCATCTACGACACTTGAATCTTACGAACAATCTTCTAGTTAGCTTGCCCCATTCGTTGTTCATCGGGCTCGAGAGTCTTCGCGAGTTGTGCGTCGCTGGCAATCGCCTAAGCGTTTTGCCCTATCAGGCTTTCGCCGCGGCAAAATCCCTCGAACGTCTCGATCTAACGAGAAACTTTTTGGTCTCGTTGCCCGATCACACGTTCAAGCCTAATCGGGAATTATTGGAGCTTCGACTGTCGCGCAATCGTCTGACGAAATTGCCCGGTCGTTTGTTCGCCGGTTTGCAAAAGTTGCAACGCCTCGAGTTGGCCGAAAACTCGATCGACGCGCTGCCGCGCGGCCTCTTCGTCGAGCTCGCGAATGTCGAGTATCTCGATCTAGCGGGTAATCCGATCGTCAATTTGACGAACGGTGTGTTCAACGGCCTCGGGAAATTGATAACGCTGAGCCTCGCGCGTACGAAACTCGCGACACTCACGCGAGAATTGTGGAGGCCCGTTGCCGGAACGTTGCACCATCTCGATCTTGAGAAAACGAGGATCGAGATCCTGGCAAACTGGGCACTCGGGGGCCTGCGCGGTCTCGAGAGCCTCGTCCTCAAAGACTCGCCGTTGCGTGAAATCGGCTCGAGATGCCTCGAGGAGACACCCGCCCTTCGTAATCTCGATCTTCGCAACAACGATCTCACCTTCCTACCGGCTAATCTCGCCTATCTCAAGCGCTTGGTACATCTCCAACTGGAGGGCAATCCGTGGGCTTGCGACTGTCGTATGTTCTGGTTCGTAAAGTGGGCCGATAGTCACGCTCATCGTACGGCCTTCGACAGCGGCTTGAGATGCGGCCACGAGGTCGCCACCACCGACACCCTCCACGCACTCAGATACTTAAACTGCACCGCGCCATATCTGACCTTCGTCTCGGGTGAGTCCGAGCTGCATCGCCTCTACGGCGACGTCCTACTAGAGTGCGAATTCAACGGAAATCCTGCCCCGTCGCTCACTTGGGTCACCCCGACACTGCGAGTCTTTCACTGGAATCCGGATCCCTCGTTTCCCGATGTATTTCACGATCATCCGGGCACCCACACGGGTCACGTGAGGTCGCGGAACGCCAACTCACGGGAACTCGGCAAGGAGCAACTTCCACAGGATTACGAGAGGATTCGCCTGCTCGAGAACGGATCGTTGCTGATAACGAGCCTACTCAGACAGGACGTCGGACGCTACAAATGTTTCGCCATCAATCCGATCGCCAATCAAACGACTTATATCTACCTCAGAATGGATCCCGTTACCTATCATCGTATCAAACTGTTCAGTTTGGCTGTCGGGGCCGCAAGCGCCACGGGTTTTCTTCTACTGACGCTCTTCGTGCAATTCCTACGATACCTCATCGGCAAGTGAGTATATCACGCGTATGGTACGAGCTTTTGTGTACGGGACATGAAAAAAAAGGCCCGCGTAAGCACGAGCCCTCGGTTCATCGTCATCGCATGCATTTAGAACAATCCCAATCCCCATCGCCATCTCTCGTTGCAATTTGCCCCGCTTCGTTACATTTTTTTTCTTTCGTCACCCTTACTCCATACCGTGGGGTCATTCGTATTCTCAAAACTTTGGAACGGTTGGAATAACCAAAAAAAAAAAATGTTGGGTCTGGGATCATCCCTCTGTGAGAAGGATCATGTCATTGTTGGAGCCGTGAATGACCCTCGTGTACGGTACAGTAAGGCGTAAGGGTCAATCGTTTAGTTCGTTGTCGTCCAAATACCGCCCGTAGTCTGTGTCCCCTGCCCGTTTTTGGTTGAATCGTGAAATGCTCTTGCTCACACACGTGTTTCTCTCTGTTTTTGTACTGTCTATTCCGTTGAATGCTGCTCCTCTGCTCAACGCGAATCAACGATCGAAATAAACCCCCGTGGGCTCTGTCTCACGAATCGCCCGAATCGCGTATATGCAAACGGCGCACACACCTGACGACGTTGGGAAACGGGATTAGGATTCTTGCCGGGAACGATAACAAAAAGCCGCGCGCTCACTCGTCTCCCCGTAGTCACAGACACACATCGCATCAACCTCTCTCGCTCGTCCATTAACGAAAACAAACAAAACACCTAAGAACATTATCGTAGGTGCGGCTGTGGCAGATGGTGTTTATGCTGCAGACGCGTTGGGGTCACGCCACGTGCCAAGCAGATCTATCAGATGTTGGACAACATCGAGCACTACAAGAGCCAGCAGCTCGAGCGTCTGCGGGAAAATTATACGCAGCAGGTGCACAGAATCAAGGACAACTGCGCGGAGCAGGTCGAGTGGATACGGGACAGCTACGAGGGACAAATGAGGCACATAAGGGACATACGGGACTACGGGACGAATCACCTTACTTCCCTAAGGGATCAGTATTACGATCAGGTAAAACTACTTACGGGGGTCGCTGTTATCGGAGATAGCAACAGATTAAAGAAAATATAGTGAGAAGAGCAGAGTGGAACGATTGCGATCGGCAATGGGAGTTTTCGAATTGCCCTTCTGGCTCAACCGATTCTCCGGCCATTGGCAGTCGTTCCGTTTCACGCATACCCCGAATACCCGTTGTTCATTATGCACCCTCTGTTGTAACATTATGCCCGTTTAATTCAAGCGCGTTCACCTCTTTTTTTTCTTTCTTTCTTTCTTTCTTTCTTTTACCCGACTCTTTTTCCCGTTCGCGAACAGATAACGGCGTAACGTTCCATCGCACGTTTGTTGTTCCCGACAGGTAAAAAGGGTACGGGACTATTCGACCTCGCAGCTGAATTGGGTACGTGAGAACTACGTCTTCCAGCGCAACAAGATACGCAAATTCAGCGCCCATCAGGTACTGCGTTTGCGCGAGAGTTACAAGTATCAACAGCAGACCCTCAACAAGGTATTGGAGAACTTGCCAAATTTGTACTTCGACAATTGTCGAAGCGGTTCCTGCGGCAAGAGCGATGCGATGTTCGACCCGAAGGACATGACGTCCGCCGGCATGGACGCATATTTCAAGGCTAAATTCAACGACATCAACGAATGCAACAGTATGGAAGATCTCAACAGCGAGTACTACACACCGACCGACTTTTCCGGCACGAGTCCACACGCCAGCGGCTTCATCGAGGGTATACATATTAATTACATCGAGGACGGCCCACCGCCACCCCTCGATCCTCCATTGGGACCGAATTGCTCGGTGCTGAGAAGAATCGAAGAGTTCGGTAGCGGCTCCTCGATGGGCCATAGCTTGGAACGCATGGGATCGATACATCGCGGTATGAGCGGCGAGATCGGCGCACGGGGCTCTCATCCGATAACGGAAGTACTCGGTCTTCTCGGGCCGAGCGCCAGTTTGCCGGATTTGCCACACGAGACTCGCCTCTAATTGGCCTAATTGCCAACGGTGACGATCCCATTGCCTCGTAAATCATTTCACTCGAGTGACGATACGACCATGATCCCTTTGACTATGTAATTTCTCTGAATAATGTGATTGGTGTGAACGGTGATAAAAGTAATGACGAAAGAAGAAGAAAAAAAACACGATAGTCCATCGATCTTGTGTCTGTTCAACGGTGAACTCTTCATTCTCGTCGATGAATTCTTTTATTTTGCCGACTTTCACGGTGATTCGCGAGGCCAGTTTGTACCTGACACGGTTGTTGTGCCACGGGAACGTGAGTGGCTTGTTCCAGAAGAACCGGAAGCGTGTAACGGAGTGACAAACAGGAGGGAAACGTCCCCTAACGCTACTGTGAGTGCAAGGAACTACGTGGATTTGTAACGAACGGTTGAACTTTCGTGCACGCGCGTGTGTGTGTGTCTCTGTATGTGGGTGTGTGCGCGCGCGCCACCAGGTCGCGTCTTCCAACGCTTTTGAGAGCCACGTGAGAAACTCTACCACCGCTTCCCCCAGCCCCCGGACGCAGCCCACCGACCGCGGTTTAACGACAGTGCGTTTACATTGTGGCGGAGGGAATCCGAAAAACGTTGAGGAACTCGAGGCTCAAACACGAATATAGGCAAAGTTTAGGTGTGCGCGAGACGAAGCTGGGAATTACGCGAAGCATAATATGGATACGCTTGTCTCCCGACACGCGAGGGGGCTCTACCCGTAGATTCACGATTCGTTGAGAGACCAGTTTTTAATGCATAGCCGTCAATTGAAACAAGGTCAAAGATTCCTAATCAATTTCACGTGTAAATAAGAGAAATGACTGTGTGGGAGTTCCGGCATGTACCGACAGGAGACACGTCGGACTTCCGAGGTACGAGGACACTCGCCAGACCCTCCCCGCGCGCCCTCTGAAACAACGCCGGGTCAACCCGGAGCCTACTTGTATTCTCTATTTGCTTTCGTCCTTTCCTCTTTTTTTTTTCAATGTATCATTCTCGGCTCTCTGATTGGTGCGGCCAGTCTAAAAGCGAACAAAACTTTGCTGAAAACCCCCTTTAATCTTCGAATATCTTCGAATAGTTTCGAATGTTCCTCGTACCTCCACTTTAGACCATAAGCCCTTCCAGAAAAGGGCAAAAAATAATATAATTCAAGTACCGATAAGCTAACCGTGGGAAAGAAACAATGGAAACTAATTGTTTTTTTTCGCGTGGAGTATTTCCCACGATGATTGTTCGTTGATTAATTGGTCATTAAAGGAAGAAGAAAAAAAAACAAAGAGAACGAAAACCCTCTCGCTGACACTCGCAACCTCGTACGGCTGAGCGAAAAGTTTGTTGGGCGGTGGCTCGAAAGTGCCGGATTAATATAATTTTAGAGTTAACGAAGCAAACTCATACGCTTACGCGGTGACGCGACTTAAAGCAAGTTTTAAGGTAGAAAAAAAAATTCTGTGATCTCTTGGGGTGGAGGGGGTCGAGTCGCATCGAGATTAAATTAAGACAGTGTCTCGTAAGGATACGAGTGTCGAAAAATGGAACGAGACAAAGAGTTCCGTTCGTTTCGAGCAAGTGTTTTTCGCAAAATTGATTGAAACTCTATGACTTCGTGTGATGGCGGAAGTGGAAACGCTAATTCGTGAAGACGTTCGGTCCAATTAGCGCGAGGGTTAGCGTGCAATTTGCCGGTAGGATGTTATTGTTTCGCGAGGACGGTGCGGAGAGAATAATAATTGAAAATAAAGAAACGCTCAAACGGTCCGAAGCCTTTGAGAGGTCGGCTGGATTCGATGCGACTAGCTCGGTCTCGATGACTGTAGAAACGGTGCAACTTTTGTGATCGATCGGCCGCGTGCCTTGTACGGAGACGATAGTACGCAATAAACGGAAGGGATCGCGTGGAAGGAGACGTTTTCCTTTTTCGTTTCATTTGTAAATAATGGAGGAAACAATTATTTGCCACAGTCGATAATGACAATGACTCTCGAGTGACCAGTATACAAGTAACCTCGAGTAAAATTGGCTTCAAGAATGTCGGGTTTGTTTACATTGTTTTCCAATACGTGCTCCCATTCGTCGATTTGTAGTTTTGTTTCTTTTAAACGTACCACGTCACACGTTTTTGACGAAAAAAAAAAAAAATGAAAAAGGGATAAACTGATAGCTTGGTTCTTGCTGCGATACGGAGAAAAATCGAATTGATGCTTGGGTCAGTTTGGGCTACGGAACGAGAAAATAGAACTTTATTCCTGGATCAGTTGGCGGTTGTTTGGGTTATGAACCGGAACAACATCGTACTTTATTCTCGGGTCAATTTATGTGGGTTTGCTGGGCCATGAACCGAAATGGAATTTGAACTTGACTCGCGGGTCAACTTGTTTGGGTTTGTTATCCATGACGCGAAAAAACGCTAGACATGGATTTCCGGGTGAACTCTTTTGGGTTTGTTCGAGCGATGAAACGGAAAAAAGGACTTGTGCGTCAGGGGGGGGGGGGGAAGAAATTGCACGAACTAAAAACCGATACGACTCGACTGGCCAAAGTATCATCAATAGTGTTTTTCAACGTTTGAAATGCCCGCTCGTACTATCACGCATTGAGATTACGTTCTATCCCTCATTGATCACATACGTACGAACTATACACACACTCGTTGCAATTCTGACGGAATTCATTGAAGGATTGACACTTGCACTCGCGATAACGCCACGTACCGCATACTCTACGCTTTCGCGAGGAAAACAACAGCAAAAAGTCGGTTTTTCCTCTCGTTACGACTGGGTCGTTATTAGCGTCGGTACAACGAAAGCGAGGCAAAGTGCGAGCAGCTGGTGACTTGGAGAGATGAAAAGAAAAAGATAGTCGGAATCTTTGGAAGATGGTAGCCATTGAGGGAACGATCAAGATATTAATAGAAGACTGCCAGTATCTTGGCTCTTGGTACATACGCGAGGCTCCTCTGAAATACGCAAGACGTTGCCGGTACCTCCGGAATTTATGGAAATCACAAGTGAAAATAAATTCGAAAAAGTATACGGTGAATGGACATGATAGGGGATGTGTACGATCGATCAATTGGCGTTGCACACAGCGTTTGATAAAGATTTGTATATTTGCACAGTCTCGTTGGTCGCCACTAAAGCTTCCGTACTAGAAATAAAAGTAGAGAGGGAGAGCAGTGATGCCCGAGCACGTATCGGTCGTGCTGTTAGAAATAGTTCGAAACAAATTCTCGATGTGTTGACAACGGAAAATTCAGCAACGGATGCGGTTGGGCTTCCGGTATGCCATAGTCGTACATCCGAACATACGAAACTTTCGACACCTATCATCGTCTTTCGTCAAATATGTTTTTCGCGAGAGAACCGCGAGATTCAATGAAAGGGGATATATAATAGCTCGTTCGAACTTCAAAGAATCACACGACGCACGAATTCTTCCGACTGTTGTGTAAAATTAATAAAATGAATTTGGAAACATCGAAGGCGTGGCTTTTTTTCGGGAGGACGACGAGAGACTATCAATTTCAAATAAACCCTTCTCGAATATTGGCGGAAGCGAAATGTTTCGATGACGATGAATTATTTAATACCTGGGGCATCGTATTGATGTTCGCGTCGTCGGGATACATTTTTTTTTTGGGCATATTCAGGCTGTGAAACTCTAAAACATTTTTGAGGATACTTAGTAATCTATAATCTAATGTTGCGAATAAAATATCATGGATAATAATGAAAATTAGGGGGAAAAAGTTAAGAATTTTTGTTGCATTCCCAACGATGCGATCTTCAACATCATTTTGAGGCAGTCCGCCATACGTGTACACCTCGTGTAAAAGCTTTCGATGACGTCACGCGAATATTGCCTCATTCGTGACGCGTCAGCCAAAAAATTGTGTTTGATTTATTCAACTATTTGTCATATTGCGATTGTAATTTATTATTATTTATTTATCAAATAAAAATATAACTATTAACCAGGAAAAGCGAATATTTTTTTAAATGCTGTTTTCGAATACAACGCATTGTCCTCGCCGAAGAACTTTTTTTTTCTCGAATCACGAACATATTTTCAAATTGTAGGTATGAGGAGTTTCTTGTCCGCAATACGAATCGGCACAGGGTTGTTGTGATAGATAAATGTTAAAATATTAAATTGTGAGTGTCGGTAAAGAAATGGAATAATACTCGAGCCCTTAGTATGAATATTTTTATAATTAGAAGTTGGTGAATTCAGAATGTCAAATTTGGTAGATTTTCATGAAATGCTGGAAACTTTACACGACAAAATGATCACACTTCACACCCAAATGGATATCTCGAGAAAAAAAACGGACTAAAATTATCGACTGAGTCAATCGACAATTAATCGTTTATTTAAAAGACAGTAGGCATATTTTTTATGCATATTTTACTTGTCACAATTGAGTGATTAAAGTATACTACTTTTTAAACCCAAGGGACTAAAGATACAAAAGGTAAGAACGGAAAAATAACGTTCTGCGACATCGATAGTAGCCTTTAGTATAAATTCCCAAGAGATAATACACTTTTTTCTTTACAGAATAATTAAAAAACAGAATACTCAAGTTGACAATGGAATGCACCAGCAACATACGTATGCAATTGAAAAAATGGTCTTTGTTCTTATCAAAGTAATTATTAAAAAGATGTTTCTGTAAACTACTGATCCCAATGATAATGAATTCGATACAAAGTCTAATTAAAAACGAATAATTCAAACCAGAAACAAAAGAAAGGACTTTCCGTCACGTAGATGTTCATTTTCTTTCCATAAAGAACGCATAATCGAATATTTCACTAGTCCGTCCGTCCACGTTTACGATTCTAGGTTCTAAAAAGTTCCCAGGGTAATTCTTTAGGTTAGTGACTTCCGAAAAATAAGCCTAAAATGTTTTTTTTGTGCTTTTTTCATTTATTGTGTTAAAAATGACGATATTCCGTCAGGGGAAGCTGAAATTCACCCCCACCCCCCATAAAAAGTTATGGATCACGGGAACGTAATCAAATAGGGCATTTTTGAACATTCTAAGGCCTATATTTGGTTTGTTTCGGTTTTTGAAAAAATAGAAATGATTTTTAACGATTTTTTGCTTGTAAAAAATTTGTTAATGAAAAATGTCAGCTACCCTCGACTGAATATCATCATTTATAACCTAATGGACGATACTTTATCGGAGAAATCGGATAATATTTTTCGGAAAAGTCACTTATCTAAAGAATTGCCGTTCTCAGGGGTCAGTGCACATTTTTTCACACGTTAAGGGGTCTTCTCACTTTAGACGCTAAAAAAGACTATTTTCATGGTTTTTTTGATAGATTTATATTATAGATATTGATATAAAAGTTGTGACACTTAATAAATACACTTTCGAAATGCATTTCTTTTTAAATTGAATTTGTTTAAGTCACTATTTATAGACGAAAATGGTAGTTAAAAAAATGTCCTTAAAAATTGTAAGTCTACGCTGTTGATGAAATCTCGGAGATGGATCATCCGAAACAAAAAAATCAAACGGTTTTATATTCAGTATGTTAATGGCTATAGCGCATGTCATACGATTTTTTTATATATGAAAAAAAAAAATGGCGGACATTTTTCGAAAAAAGTGTTTTTTCACCATTTTTTTGGAAAAAAGTAAATTTCCAAATTTAAGAAAATCCTTGATATGCGCTACAGCTATAGTTGTAAAGAATATGTTAAAATTTCATTAGGATCGGTTCAGTAGTTTCCAAGATTTTATCAACAAGCCGTCGAAAAACGTTGTTTCGAGAAAAACGCGTTCAAAGTTTGTTTGGGTTACATAAACACATAAACGTTTTCTTTAAATGTATTTCGAAAGTGTATTTATTGAGTGTGACATTTTTTATATTAATATCTATAATATAAAATGTATCGAAAAAAATCTTGAAAATAGCCTTTTTTAGCGTCTAAAGTGAGAAGACCCCTTAAAAAGAGCAATAACCATTGTGACCAAAAAAGTCAACAACGTATGTATGGGGTAGATAAAAAATTCCCCTTGTTTCGATTGTGAATAATGATGAAAAAATGGAGGTTAAAAACTACTTATTGCATTAAGGGGGGAGATACCTTTAGGCGAGGAAAACATTTTCTGACTTTCATGATTTTTTTTAAAGGAAAGTTTTCTTCACCGTTTTTTGAGACTTAGGGTATGTTTTAATACTACTTTTGGCTGTTATGAAGTATTGTTTTTATTATTAATATTTTGAAATGGCGGAGGTATGGCATGGGCTTCTCAACTGCATTTCCAAAACTGGCGCGACGTATAGATAAAAAAAAACTAATCGCCCGATCCTGATCAAATTTGGTATAAATCTTTCCAACCTTATTGTCTAAAACATGACTCTAAATGTTTTTGAAAATTAAAAAAGAAAGTATTTTCATTATTCCAAAATGTAGCTATTTCTTTTCGGAAATTTCATTATTTTTGTTTCAAAGCGTACCATTTTATCGATTTTCAACACTTGTCACTTTTTCCTGGTTCATATTTTGCGTACGAGTGTCAACGAAAGACAAATCTGCGTTGGTTTTTTTTCGGATTAATCCCGCCATTTTTAAAGTTCATTAAATAAATAAATATAAGTAACAAAACATACCCTAAGTCTGCAAAATGGTAAAAACTTTACTCTGAATTAAAAAGCACAAAAATCAGCAATTTTTTCCTCGCCGAAAGGTATCGTTCTCCTTAAACTGAAGAAAATATAAATATTATTCAGCAGAAGCGAAAGCCACATTTTCTTAATTGAAAACGTAACTCGCTTGCATGTCCAAAAGTGTCACCAGAAACGAGTAAAATCCCCAAGAGGCAATGCAATATTTTGTTCATAGAGTAAAAAAAAGTCACAATCCTAAGCGTAACGAAAACGGTAGCAATAATGCGTGCGGAGTTGAAAGAACAGCTCTGCTATTAAGGGGCCAGTCCACTTTGAAAATTTCAAAAAATCGAAAGCGCGCAAGACTTGAAGAAATCGACGATGATGAGCAATCAGAAAGGATTTTGTACGGTGCAGGAATTGCCGATTGAGTGTAGGTAAGAGTTTTTTCATAGTATAAACTTCAAACGCGTTTTTCTCGAAACAACGTTTTCAAAATCTAGCTCCATCGTATCTCTAAAACTAATGAACCGATTCTCTTGAAATTTGAACCACATATTGTAAACATGATTCCCAACAAGATGACCCTCGATCGTTTTAAAATTTTGATTTTTACTCTTTTTTTTGCGAAAAACAGCGAAAAAACGCGTTTAAAATTTTTTTTCGTTTCTCGTCTGCCATTTTTTTATTTTTTGACAAAACTTTGTATCCGAGGGTCATTTTGTAGCTGGTGTCATACTGAATCTAATGGACGTTGATTTTTTTGTTTCAGACAGCCGTTGCCGAGTTGTGATGGAGCAACATAGCCTACGTATTTTTGAAGCGTTACGTTAAACTGCAGTTTTTATACTTAAAAAATGAATAAAAATGAATTAGAAATATTTTTAAATGTATTTCGAGACTTTATTTATCAAGTCCACCAACTTTTATAGTCATATCTTTTATAAAAGCCTCCAAAACAAATCGCGAAAATAGCCTCTATCGTGGCTCCAAAGTGGACTGGCCCCTTAAGGAATCATCACAGTGTAAAATGTTCACAAAATCCATTTTTTTCTTGCATTATCCGATAGTATAGACGGTTATACACATGCTGTTCAATTTTTGGGGCGAAACGCGAAATATTCCGGTTGCTACAGCCTTTCTCCGAAAAAGGAATTCGACCTGCTGCGTGAGACCTGGCGCGGACGGACGCGTTTTTCTCGAAATGTCGTTTTCCAAAACGGTGTACACTCTCAAAGGAAGAGTTTTCAACCTATCCGTCCCAAATGTCGACACAACATTCTTCACGCCATTCTTTATCTTGCTATGGAAGCTTTTTTTTAAACCTTCATATTTTTTTTAACGAAAAACTGTCGAAAATTAGGCTAAATTCGATACTTTTTTTCAAACTGCCGCCATTTTGTTAATTTTGTTTTAAAAAAAACGTCCATATCAAGATAACGGCTTTTGTGTTGATTAATAATATTTTTGAAAATTTTGTTTCAGATAATATGTACGGTCCCAACCGTGTACACCGTGAGGAGTCCGTTTTTTCGAAAACATTTTTAACCGTTAAAAAAAATGTTATTTTTTTTAACGTTCAAACATTTATTTTCTGTTCTTCGCGAATGCTTTGATTTGACATAAAAAAAAACCAGACTGATTAGCGTATTTTAACAATCGTAAAAAAATCGCGAAAATGAACTATTTTTCGATCCGTTACACTGTGATGATCCCTCAAGTGCTTGATAGAACAAAAAAAATATATTTGAAGAACTACACGCTATTATTCTCAAAGCTGCTTCAAAAAAGGCCCCGTGAAAATTTCGGGTAAAACGGTATTTTTTTTTCTTTTCGTAGGGGTGTCGGCCATGAGTGCGAAACTCATTCTCCGGGACGTTAAGGGTGTTAGAACGGCCACCATCTAAAAATTAAGGGCGAATTAGTTTTTTCAAAAGTTTATCTCCGTAACCGTGGAGCTGACAAAAATTTCGTAGAGAGCTTTATTGTAGTTGATACAATTATCCATAACTTTTTTCCACAACTTTTTGCGAGAATGTCAATAATAAAAAAATTATAAACAATAAAAGATAAAAAACTTAAGGAATAAAAAACTTTGATGCAACATTATTAATCAATTTGAAAGCTAACAATAAAAATGCTTGTTCCCTTTTTAATAGAGCATTTTCTTATAAACAATTTAACCCATTTTTTAAATCGATTTGTGTTTATTGATTTTTCAGCGTTGTGAAGGGAGGTAGTGGAAGGTGAGTAGGTCACGTCGATATCAAACAAATTGTTAATAATTTTATTTCGAGCAGTAGTATCTTTTTTTTTATTATATTATCAAGTTTTTCAATAATTATTTCGAAATTATCAATCATCATTACTCTCAAATCTCATTCGTTTCGAAGGGCCAGGTTTCTTAAATTTATCTCCATAACCGCGAGGTCGACAAAAATTTTGTCGGGAGCTTTTTTGTAAACGATACAATTCTCCATAACTTTTTGCGTTAATATTAATACTAACAAAATTATCAACAAAAAAAAGATAAAAGATCAGCGGATTAGTATCAGCGCAAAAAGTTATTGATAAAAGTTATGGAGAATTGTATCAACTACAAAAAATCGCCATACAAAATTTTTGTCCCCCTCGCGGTTATGGAGATAAGTTTTTAAAACCCGGCCCTTCGAAACGAATGAGATTTGAGAGTGATCATTGATAATTTCAAAATAATCATTGAAAAACTGAGCAATATAATTAAAAAAAAGAAACTACTGATCGAAATAAAATTATTAACTATTTTTTTAATCCCAACGTAACCTACTCACCTTCCGCTACCTCCCTCAACAACACTGAAAAGTCAATAAAAACAAACCGAATAAAAAAAATACCTTCAATTGTTTATAACAAAATGCGTTATACGGTAAGAAGCATTTTTACAGCCAAATTTCAAATAAATCAATAATCTTGCCTCAAAGTTTTTTATCCCCTAATTTTTCATCTTTTTTGTTCATAACGTTTTTTTTTATTGACATTAGCGCAAATAGTTATAATAAAAAGTTATGGATAATTGTATCAACCACAAAAAAGCTCTCCGCAAAATTTTTGTCAGCCTCACGGTTACGGAGATATATTTAAAAAAACTAATCACACCCTTAATTTCAAGATGGCGGCCGTTCTACCACCCTTAACGTCCCGGAAGCTGAGTTTCGCACTCATGTCCCGCCCCCCTCCCCCACGAAATGAAAAAAAATAGCGTTCTACCCAAAATTTTCAGCAAAATCACCATTTGACCGTACTAACCGAGAAAGCACACGAGAGAGCTGAGACTTCGTGACGTCATTGTAATCTTGCTTGTCTCGGTTTACGTATCGTGTGTCATTGCGGTACGAGAAGCGGAGGCGCTTGTCGACGCAGGAACGCGCGCCTCTGAGGCTTGCCTCGTTTTTTTGAAAACGAAAAGCAGAAATGAAGAGAATTTTTTCGAAAACGTAATTGATACAAGTGTTTCGCGAGAGCAGCGAAGGGGGCGAGCATCGCGTAGGCTCTCGTCGATCTCCGAGAGGAAATTTTTATCGCCGCACCGTCGATCCCTTATCGCATCGAGTCCGGGACATCGTGTGTACAAACCAGACAGCTTTTTTCGACCCGAGCTCCAACCAAGCCCAGGTAATATAATTCTTCTCTTACTTCACGCAGAGAGCGTTGTTCTTGGCGAGTGAATTTTTTTTTCTCGGGATATCTACGTTTCGCCCTTCGGACGAGAAACTATTGAAAAAATAAATGTATACATATGCACATGTTTGAACGCCGGCAGTGTCGAGGCCGCTGACGAGCGATGGCCCAAAAACGAGACACAATTTGCTCTGACGCAACCACGTGAACCATTGCGAGAAGGCATCATCGCCTGCTTGGCAGGTACGAGCTACACTCGAATATCAAATACTGTCTCGTATCGCTCTTCAACGAGATCATCCACGCTGATATTGCAAGGAGAGAAAGTTTGTGAGTCGTGTTTGCCGTAATCTCAGGATACAATGGGCCGATTTGAAAAAAAAAATCTTTCACCATTGGAAACCTTCCTTCCGGTTACACACGAGCCGAAGGGTGTCTCAAAATGACATGACGTGTCAAATTTCAATTTTTTTTTGTGCCGAACATAGACCAGTGTTGGGAAAAATTTAATTGCTAGGGTAACTAAAGATTAACTATTTTAATTGTTAATTACGACTATAACAATTAACAATTAATCACTTGCTAATTACTGTAGTCGCAATTAACAGTTGACCAATTGTTAATCGTGAGGTTCCACAATGAAAAACTAATCAATTTTCAATCTTTCAAACGTCTTCGATTAAAAACTAACAATTAAAAGTGATTGCTCGATATGGCGCGGTGGCGTTAGTACAGATGTGTAAGTTATTGAAATACGTATATGAGTAGCAAATGAAAGACTGATATTAAGGGAGACTTTGTCCTTTGTGCCCAGCGGGAGATGTTAGCGGCTCAACATGAGCAGCTAGAAGAAGAGGAGGGATGCCTCAATGGACCAGGCATTGCCGATTAGCGGCAATTATAAACACATTTGTGTAAACACATTACAAAACTTTTAACGCGCTTTTCTCGAAAACACGTTTTTTAAAATGGCTGACATTCTCCTGACCGCTGTAATTAACATATCGACCTGAACTTTGGAGAGCATACTCAGAAAATATGTCTTCACGGAATGACGGATCGTTTTTTCGATAGATACATTTTTGCATTTATTCATTTATCTTTTTATGCGAAAAAAAAACGCGAAAATTCGATTTTTTTTTTAATTGCCGCCATTTTCCGAAATTTGTACTAAACGAAAAACCCATCCGTTATTCCATGACCAAAGGGTCACAGATTGATAATATGCTTTGAATTTGTGTTTCAGATCAACAAAGAGTGATGTCAGCCGTTTACCTCCCGCGATTTGAGGACCTGTTTTCGCGGAGCTGCAACGGCCGCCATTTTGGTTTTTTTTAACGTTCTGTATATCATGAATAAAAGCAAGAAAAAACCGCACTCAAAAAGCTTTACTCGTTTCCTTTAAAAAAAAATAAAATGTAAACACCTGAAATATGGCACTCCAAGGACAAAGTCTCCCTTAATCATCAATAATATATAATAATCAATAACCTAAATCTTTTTCAGCTGATATCTGTAAAGTTTATTAGATTAATTGTTAGTTTTAATGGTTTCTTAGAACAATTGAAAAAGTTAATTGCAATTGTTTTAATTGTGAGTTGCAATTCACATTGATTAATCCAAATAAATTAATTGCAACATGCAATCAATAGTGCAATTGCAGTTAATGTTGATTGCAATAAAATTAAATGCAATTACTTTTCTAGTCAATTAATGAACAGATTGAAAATTCAATTGATTAACCCTTCGTGATCACACTTCCCATTTCGATCACGGTAGTCACACTGGGTTCATTCTACCCAGTCAATTTTCAAGCCAGTATTGTGACCAAGCTATCTATCCAAAAAGGTTTAAAAAATTACTCAGCATGCTTTGAACATTGCAGATGAAGTATAACATTTTTTTAATAAGAAATGAAATGGCAAAATATTTTTTTCAATTCATAAAGAGATGAAAACGAAAAAAATTCACTTTTTCACTCACAAGATCATAATTCCGCGAATCTTCAATATTATTACCTAAAATTTGAATGTGAAACTCCTTAGATATAGTCCTTTTGGGGGGGAAAGGCAGCCTAGTACGCGTTCTAAAAAGGTACTAACGCTTTATTCGAATTTCTAATGGTCCCTGCGTAGAGGCTACTCCAATTTTCAGATAGATGGCGACACAAGTCCCATTCAAAGCTGGGAACTATTGTGTATTTGGGCCCAAAGTTGATCGACGGTTTGATTTTTACCCACGGTGATCACGAAAGATTAACGCCCAACCCTGACATGGGCAATCTTTGACAACTGGCATCAGGAAGTCTTGAGGTTTAGTCATGGAGAATTGCATGATCGAGCAACGTATAGAAATTTTTATTTGCTGCATTGTTACTGCACAGTTATAGCAGACGAAGTTTCATGGTCGTGTTATCTCGCGCTGCGGCGATGTGAATTGGCCACCAAGATCGTGCGATTTGACGCCATTGGAATTCTTTCTTTGGGGTTGTCTGAAAGGAAAAGTGTATGCCAATGATCCACAGACCATTCCGGAGCTCAAGGAAGCAATTGGACGCACCATTAATTGAATTAGTCCGCAATTATGCCAAAATGTTATTAAAAATTTCGTCGAAAAAGTGAACGTTTGCAAACAGAGACGAGGTGGCCATTTATCGGATATTGTGTCCCGAACATAACCTCCATGTTTGTACCTTATATTAAAAATAAAATCTTCGTACTTTTAAAACGAATAATACGTTTTATTAATATATTAAAATGTGAGGTCATTTTGAGACACCCTATAGAATTTATCAAGTTGAATCGTTGGAGAGCAACGAAAATTCGTTATTTTTTAATTCCTTTATCTTTAGATAATCGAGAAATCTGCCGGGTAACGGGGACTCGCGGTGATATGCGGCTGGCCGCGATCTCTCGTGTCAAGCAGCGTGGGCCTGAGCGAATACTTTGATGGGTGACCGCTCAGTCGCGCACTGGCCGGCGCGCCGACTACCGAGCTCAGTTTTATTGAGCTTCCGATCGGAGCACAGCTGAAACTCAGTTAAGGTATTCCTTTCGCGGAGGGTTGTATTTTCTGGGGGGCATGAGCAAGGCCCTTTTGAATAATTGGTAAATTACAGGCGCCCTTAATAAAAATAAGTCACAATCAATTATTATACCCAACGATATAATCTGGAATCAAAAAGTTTCGCGCGAATTTGATACATTAAGACATTTTTACATTTTCTTTGAAAAGTCGCGGCAAAATTATTCTGCTAGTCACATTTTTTTAAGTTTCATTATTAATGTTTTCTTTATAGAAATCATTATATGTATTCTAAAAGGAATAAAAAACATGGTCAAAAGAACTTTTAGGCTTTATTAGGTATATATTGAAGTACGTAGAAAAAAATGTATTTCTAAAAAAAAATCGAAATGGCAGTGCACCAGCCGCTCTAGCACTACTGGTTTTCAACCAATCCTCTCCGCGGCACGCAGTAGAACTGTGGTAAATTTAAGGGATAATACCACTCTAGGATTTTGGAAAAAACGTTTTCTTTTGCTTAAGTGGAGGTACCTGAGTAAACGGCGAGAAAAACAGGTAAACTTCGTGAATTTTTATTCCAAAAACTAACTTTTCGATTGGATCCGGGTTTTTTAAATTGGAGATATGTACATTGAGGTATGTTTAGGAATGTTTTAAAATAAATTCGTTGCCTGGAAGCGATTCAAACGCGATTATCTCGAAACATAGTTTTCAAAGTCGGTGACAGATGTATCTCGAAAACGGCTTGCCCGATTTTGTCCAAATTTGGATACAATATTCTTCGATAGTTTTTCTCGTTCGCCACGTAGGGGTTTTTCATTTGATTGAACCATTGCGTTTTATGCAATGTGTATGCGATCCAAAATCGTCGGAAATTTCGAACGAAAAACGAATGTTAAATTAAAACGGAAATTCAAAAAAATTTGGACAAAATCGGACAAGCCGTTTTCGAGATACATCTGGCACGGACTTTGAAAACTATGTTTCGAGATAATCGCGTTTGAATCGCTTCTAGTCAACGGATTTATTTTAAAAAATTCCTAAACATACCTCAATGTACATATTTTTTAATAAAAAAAAACCCCCGGAGCCAATCGGAACATTAGTTTTTGAGATAAAAATTCCCGAAGTTTACCTATTTTTCTCGCTGTTTACCCTTGAAAAATACTTTGGGGCCACAAAAACAATATGTAATTGGTCCTGTAGAATTTTTTTTTTTTTTTTCAAATGTCCCATTATCGAATTTGCCGCAGCGCCTTGGACTTCTTTTAGGCGCCTCGTACAACTTTAAGGGGTTACCCCCAATTGCGATTTTTTAAAAATCGATTTTTTTTTATTGCGTTTTTTTGAAGTATAAGTATCTGAGAATATGTCCTGAAAATTTAAAGTCGATCCGATCAAAATTGACTGAGATATGAGCGTTGAAAGAGAAGAATCCGTTGTGTAAACGACCGGAAATTGAAACTTTAAACGCGTTTTTCTCAAAATGGCATTTCTGAAGTCGGTGACCAGGATTACTCGAACACTAATGAACCGATCTTCTTGAAATTTTGCAGGCTTATTTAATACATAAAAATGTAGTCTTTAATCGTTCGATTTTTTTCGTTAAAATCGAACCATTAACTTTGACTGTCCGCCATTTTGTGAAAAATGAATATTTTTTAAAATCCTTCGATTAAAGACTAGTTTGTACTTATATTTGAATAAATCCATCCGCATTTTTTTCTTCAGATGATCCACTTCGCCACAATGTTGGTCACCGCAAACCGTGTATATAAAAACATTACTTCATTGACGGCCATTTGCCACCAAACAATGTAATATTTTTCAATAAAAAAATTACTGAAAGTTCTTCAAGATGTGTTCTTTAAGATGGTATATTGATCGATTAAAAAAGTTTTGTAGTTTTCTTTAAAAAAATTCATGAAAAAGGCCTTTTTTGCGCTACAAGTGGGGGTAACGCTTTAAATGCGTTTTTCTCGAAACCACTTTTTTCAAACTGGAAAGACGGAGTACCCGAACACCTTTGCGTGGGTCGATTTGAAATTTTGATAGTAGCTTCACAATTACACAATTCTCTATGGGAGTACATAGCCATTTTTTTATTAAATGTAAACTATTTTTTTTTTTCATAAACAATTTGATGCGTATTTTTTAGGCAAAAAATCGATTTATTTCTTTCAAAGTACGCAATTTTTTCTAAATTTGATTAAAAAATCCCTACATCATCTAATAGCTAATAATATATAGATATTTTTTTCGTTTTTATTCCAGATTTTATACTTTACGAGAAAGCCGTCCTCCCGTGACGCTATTTGTAAAAAAACACGTTTTTCAATATGGGCTCTGTCGCCGCCATTTTGTATGAAAATTATAATACATTTTTTTAAATACTTTAATATGTGTTAAATAAACCCTCTCACAAGAAATCTTATTCTTTTTTTCATACTCCCAAAATTAATTGTCAAAGTTAGGGGTTATTTTCTGCCGCTAGAGTGATGTTATCCCCGGAACTAGCAGTGAAATATTTTCGTTAATTATATTAGTTTTAGTAGTCAAGTACGGGAGGAAATTAAAAAGTAATGGAAAAAAAAAAATAGAGACGAGTTTAACAAAAAAAATCGTTTTTTTCAACCATAATTTTCATATAAAAAGTGATATATTTTTTACAATTTTCTTTCTATCGAAAAAAGCGCTCATACTACACCGTTAAAGCAAACTAAGAAGCGACAGTGAACATTTCAAGTCGATGGACGAAAATTGTATGAGTTCTGCGACGTGCCGATTTCAAAAACATCGATTTGAGAGAAACGTGTTTGGCGTCAACGGGTTTTATATGACGCTACAACTGATGAAATTTTTTTTCACGTAATCTAATGCCACCTATTGGTAGAAAATCAAACTATTTTTAGTCGGCAACTTTTTCCCCAAAGCTAATATATAGGCTTACAAGAGTCGAGAACCGCATCTACCGGCGTGGCATCGCTGAAGGCGCTTTTCAGCGCTCAGCGACTCCCCTCAAAAGTAGCTCGAAAGCAACTTTAAGGGGCTATACCAGCGTGGCACTTTCAAAAAATCGCTTTTTTTTGCCTTTTTCGACAGTTTATATTTTCAAGAATATGAGATGAGATTTTTATACTTTCAAGAATATGAAATGAGATTTTTCAAATTTGCTGACATCGTAACTCAAAGAGCAATTGTCCGATTGACTTGAAATTTAAACTGAGTACTCTTGAATATATTTACTCTAGTACAATGACGTAGGATATTTTTGATTGAATGAAAATTGACGATTTGGCATTTAAAAAAATGACCTTTTTATAGGCAAGAAAACAGACTTTTTTCATAACTAGGCCATTTTGTTAGATTTTGATATTTTTCGAAAATCCTACGTCATTGTACAGGAAATACCTTTTAGTTTAACGACATTTTTTCCTTTCTCGGTTTTAGCTACTCAACCGGCCGGAATCATGTCAGGAGTGGAGGAACTTTTTTTGCGCCTCCGAAGGCAGCGCACAAGCCGCTTTGGATCACAATAACTTTCTATGAAAAAAATTATGTAATATAGGTCAAATATAGCCAAATATATATTCTTAATTTCCCGAAACATTTAATTGAGTACTTTTCTTCCAAAAAAAATCACCCAAATTTTCAGCGTTCACACTGGTATAGCCCTTTAAAGCGGTTTTTTCAGCTATAAACAAATATACATCATATTGTTGAAGGTTCATAGGATTTTTCAAAAGTGTTTCCAACAAAACGATGTTTTGGGAATTTTACAGTGGTGTCCTCCCTTAAACACTCGGCGACCCCGAGTTTTTATCATCGTTACGGAATCGTTAAAATTTTTTACGCGCGTGAGCAGTTTATCCCAGGCACCTGGAGTTTTTTTGTGTATAAATTATTAGATAGAAATGTGTCCAGCCTGTCATCTCCATAAAGTGCCGTATAAATGAGACGATTTTCAGAGTCGTAATTTTTAGTTAAAAGTCCGGTAACTTGGCTTGAAACTTCATCAGTATAATGGGATGAATTTTTCCCTGATTATAGACGAAGATCAGTTACTTGCTAGATATTCGGGTAATTCTTTAGATGAATGACTTTTTCGCAAAATGAGACTAAAATTTTTGTTCTGCTATTTTCTCATTTATTGCGTTATATTGATATTCAGTGGGGGGAAGCTAAAATTCACCGAAAAATTCATGGAGTTTTGAAGTTCGCGGAAACACGTGATAAAATGGGGCATTTTTGAAAATTTCGACGCCAATAATGGGTTCGTTTGGGTTTTTTGAAAAATTCGAAATAACTTTTAACAATTTTGCGCTCGTAAAAAAATTGTTAATGAACAATTTCAGCTTCCCCCGACTGAAAATCGTCATTAATAACCCAATAAATGAGAAAATAGCAAATCTGACCAGTATTCGGGTTCGTGAAAGGAATAACCTAAGTATAGCCACGCCCATATCGGCACGGGTTTCCCACAGTTGCCCTGTGCCCTCGTGAGAATACGAGACGGTACCGGGAGAAGGCTGACTGAGGGCAATACTCGGGGGTCTCCGAGGACGTAGTGAAATTACGAGGCCGAGGTAAAAGTGAGAGATGGGATCGTAGAAGCCCGCAAAAGTATACGGAGGAACAATAAAAAATAGCAACAAAAGATACCCCAAAACAGTTTTTCGCAGATTTAGATTGTAGATCTCTAACGAAGATCGTCAAAAACGTTTGAAAGATTCTTTCAGCCTAAATAAATAATTTAAAAAAAAAAACGATTTTGGTAATTAAATATAAAGTATTCTTCGTAAATATCGGTGTGTATTATTATTATTGTCGCAAAGGAAAATGCACGGAAAATAATTAACCACTTTTCAATGGGGATGGAAAATTATTTCGACGGTCTCTTTTGCCTACCTAAAAAATATTGGCTACGATTATAATAAACTGTAAAAAAAACCCACAAGGTTTGGCGTGGTTATCAATCAATCGCACAATCAAATGCAGTCGTAATAAACGTCGAAAATAATTATAAACGATCGTTGCAAATGACGGTAGTTTCAAATTATTAAAAATTATTTGCCACTCGTTTCGCACAAAGATTATCCGTACTGTCCGTTGCAAGGGCATTGCTCGCCCTTATAAAATGCGTAGGACGTTGAATGTAAAAAAAATTAAAAATTATCGCCAAATCCATGGTACGTAAAAATCTGTAATTTACATACCTTCTCCTGAGTTCTGTTCCACACGATTACGCTGTGGCCGCTGTTGATGAGGTTCTTGACAATGCCGCTGCCCATTATGCCGAGACCGAGGAAACCGAACTTCAGAGTCGACGGCAGTATATTCTTCTCCTTCAGGGTCTGAGAAAGCGTCTCCACGTCCAGGGGTGGTGTTACCTTTGTCACGTATAAAAAAAAACACAGAAACATCATGCGTCAAACGACGTGGCTAAATTCGTGCTGCTTTGATCGTTCTTTGAACGACCACATAGTATTAAAGCTTTCGAATGTTTATTATAAATAAATTTTAATCGCTGCAAATTAGTAAAGCCACTGTAATCTTTCGTGGAACGGAAAGTCGAGACTCGATTTTTAAGGGGTCTTCTCACTTTAAACGCTAAAAAGGAAAATTCATGAAAATTCATTTTCATGAATTTTGTTATAGGTTTACATTATAGATATTGATATAAAAGTTGTTACACTTAATAAATACACTTTCGACATACATTTTTAGAGAAATTCGATATTTGTGTAACCCAAACGAACTTTAAACGCGTTTTTCGACGGCTTGTTGATAAAATCTTCGAAACTACTGAACCGATCCTTATGAAATTTTAACCACATTCATTACAACTATAGCTATAGCGCATGTCAAGGATTTTTTTTAATTTCGATATTTACTTTTTTTTGCAAAAAACGGTTTTAAAAAACACTTTTTTTGTTGTTGTTTTTAAAAACATGTTTTTTTGTTGTTTTTTCAAAAAGTGTCCGCCATTTTGTTATCTTTGCGCATATCAAAAATCGTTTGATATGCGCTATAGCCATTAACGTATGGAATCTAAAACCGTTTGATTTTTTTGTTTCGGATGAGCCATCTCCGAGATTTCCTCAATAGCGCAGACTTACCATTTTTTTAACTATCATTTTCGTCTATAGTGACTTAAATAAATAATTTTTTTTTCTTCGTATTTCGAAATTGTATTTATTTAGCGTAACAACTTTTATATCAATATCTATAATATAAACCTATCAAAAAAATTCATGAAAATAGCCTTTTTCAGCGTATAAAGTGAGAAGACCCCTTAAGTTGTTTGGCGGTATTGATTTTAAAACGAAATTAATTGCTGTGTGTATCAATTGAAAATCAGACTGACAATCGATTTTGCGTGAAAATTGAAACATTTATTTTAGTAGCGCCAACTGTCAGATACAAGGCCGAGGGCCATGCATTTGATAACTATTTTTTTTAATTGATCAAGCAAAAATCGTAATCTTCCGTAATGAGGTGCACCGTTACTTTTCGTAAATACAAGTATTTTTATCACCTCAAGAAACGGAAGCTTTTTTATAGTCCGAGATGCTCTTGAAGTTTACATCGTTGGTATGCAACGAAACTTCTTTTTAATTCTTTTATTTCCTCGATTCCATTATGTGAAAAAATCTTTTTTCGTAAATTTATTTATGTTATAGATTTCTGAATAAGTAAATTAAAAAATTATTGAGCGATTTTCTTAGCTAAGATTTGCCAATAGAAATTGCAGCAAATCAAAAAAATATCATTTTCGTTGCATTCCAATGATGCAAACTTCAAGGTCGTTAGTCCGAGAATGTGATACACAAAGTTGATTATTAAAAGGGATTATTAGTAATCGCTTTCACAACAATTTTGACCCCTTGTTATAGCTGTAGCTAAAATTTTGCGAGTGTCTTGTATACAACCTAATATTTTAAACCTAAATGGCCTGTAGCTTCTTAAGGCTGATTTTTGTTATCAATTTCTAACGAGAATTTTCAATCTATTGGAATTTTGGCACTTTTCTACACGACGAAAATGCAGATAAAAATTCGAAAATATATCGATTACAAGTATGGCAAATCTTTTAAAAAATGTATGCCTATTACAGAAAGTAAATTACTTTAGCGAACAGAAAACGACATAAAATTATCGACAGGTCATTGATTAATGTACTAAACAATTTGGCAATGCATTTTTGACAATATAATCTCCACTTTTAATAATATAATACTAATATCTACTTTTATATTATTTATAATATAATCGTGCTTACGATATAAAAATATAATTAGTAATATAATAGTAATAATAATGAATTATCATTGCTACCATTATAATTATTCTTGTTATTATAATTATAATTATTCGTATTTTTATTATTATTGCTGTTGTAATTATCGTAATCATCAGTATTATGATCATTTTCAGAATCATTAATCTGGAATATTGTGTCCGGTCTTTATCTTATCAGCTGGTTCTCAAATTTCCCGTTGAAATCGGCTTTCGATTGAGGCTGTCAGTGAAGTAAGACCCTTACTCAATGTTGTATCGTTTCCGAATTGTCATTTCCATTCCAAAAGTTCATGCACTCGAGATATTTGTTCAACTGTCATTGTAAATGAGTAAAAACGCAATTAAGGGGTCTTTTCACTTTAGGCGCTAAAAAAAGCTGTTTTCATACATTTTTTGATAGGTTTATGTTATAGATATTGATATAAAAGTTGTTGCACTTAATAAATACACTTTCGAAATACATTTTGAAAAACCTTTTTAATGTATTTACTCTTTTAATTTAGTAACCCGAACGAATTTTCAACGCGTTTTTTTTTTTCGAAACAACGTTTTTCGACGGCTTGTTGATAAAATCTTCGAAAGTAATGAACCGATCCTTATAAAATCTTAACCATATATTTTTAGCTATGGCGCATACCAAGATTTTTTTTAAATTTTGACATTTCCCAATTTTTTGCCAAAAACGGTGAAAAAGAACGTTCTCTTTTGTTTTTTCGAAAAATGTCCGCCTCTTTGTTAATTTTGCACATATCGAAAATCGTATGATATGCGCTATAGCCATTAACATACTGAATCTAAAACCGTTTGATTTTTTGTTTCGGATGACCCATCTCCGAGATTTCATCAACAGCACAGATCTACAATTTTTTGAGGACATTTTTTTAACTACCATTTTCATCTATAAATAGTGACTTAAATATAGTTAAAAATAAATAAATGTATTTCGAAAGTGTATTTATTAAGTGTAACAACTTTTATATCAATGCTCATAATACCAACCTTTAAAAAAATTCATGAAAATAGCATTTTTTAGCGTCCAAAGTGAGAAGACCCCTTAAGGGGAGGTACCTGAGTAAACGGCGAGAAAAACAGGTCATTTTCGGGAATTTATATGTCAGAAACTAATGTTTCGATTGTATCCGGGTTTTTTTTTAGTGGAAAATATGTACATTGAGGTATGTTTAGGAATTTTTAAAAATAAATTCGTTGACTGGAAGAAATTCAAACGCGATTATCTTGAAACATAGTTTTCAAAGTCGGTGCCAGATGTATCTCGAAAACGGCTTGTCCGATTTCGTCCAAATTTGGATACAATATTCTTCGATAGTTTTTCTCGTTGGCCACGTAGGATTTTTTTGAAATTTTCATCTATGACGGAATTTCGACCGTTTTAACATTCGTTTTTCGTTCGCAATTTCCAACGTTTTTGGATTGCATACACATTGCATAAAAAAGTTCAATCAAACGAAAACCCCTACGTGGCGAACGAGCAAAACTATCGAAGAATATTGTATCCAAATTTGGACAAAATCGGACAAGTCGTTTTCGAGATACATCTGGCACCGACTTTGAAAACTATATTTCGAGATAATCGCGTTTGAATCGTTTCCAGTCAACGAATTTATTTTAAAAAATTCCTAAACATACCTCAATGTACATATTTTCCAGTAAAAAAAACTCGGATCCAATCGAAACATTAGTTTTTCAGATAAAAATTCCCGAAGTTTACCTGTTTTTCTCGCCGTTTACTCAGTTACCTCCCCTTAAGCGTCGAGGCACGAAAATGGTCAAGAATACGTGACCATCAAGCGTCCAGGTAGCATCGAGCGAATCAGTGCTATCGGTGAAGGAATAACGTACCAGTGAACTCATCCGAGCGAATGACAACCACTGCGCTGCGCTCGTAAGATAGCATCGTTTCATCGCCATTCGACGCATGGAAACGTGAAATTTTGAGCATAAAAATCTGTACGGTTTACGGAGTGTCATCGAGCAACGCGAGGTCGAGAAAACCAATGAAGTAACCGAAAAAAAAAAACGTAGGATTTCGTCGGGGAATTTTAAGTCTGTGATCCGCGTAAGACGTTCGGATTTGGGGAAGCGTACAGGCGAAACGAAGCAAACGGATGTGATTCGATTGAGACCACAGATAGGAGCCAGCCAAATAAAAAAATCGTCTCCGATAAATTTCTACATTTTCAGCCTGACATATTCCAATAGTAATATACTCCTAGTCAAATATTGATTCGGAAAAGAAATGCACCTATTGAAAAAAAAGGAAAACGACGTTTCACAAGATCGAAGACGAGCATCATCTTCACAAAGAAAAACATTTGCGCTTCTCCTGTAACGATAAACTCTTGACAACATTTTACAACAGTATAACGCTTATTGATAGTAACTGGTCACGAAATACTCGAAATAGGAGCGAAAAGGCTTTTCAAAGATTCTTAAGGGGCTACATCTACCTTGAGGACCAACAAAAAATGGCCAAATTTCGATTTTTTTGCTCGGAAACGGTTAGCGAAAAAGAAGCGTTTTTTAAAACACAAAGGTACATATATTAAGAGCGTTTAAAAAGAATCACCAAAAAATACAGAAAATTGTTTCGAAATTTACAGGCGATACGAGTGAGAAACATTTAAACGTCGTTCACGATTTCACTTTTTTTAAATCGATCTTCATTTTTTAATAGTTACGTAAAAATGACGACTTTCTTCATAGATTTTGTACGCTCGAGTTTCAATTCGTGGCCACTTTCTTTTAAAAAATTGACAATCGTCTACGACTCGTATTTATCGTTAACTTGAATGAGCCGTTTGGTTTGTAGATTTCAGATGGACTGTTAACGCTGGAGAGTGCCCACTGTCAAACGTCGCGAAGAAAATTTCAGTATTTGCCGGCGGCCATGCTTCTGTTGTTTTTCTGTATTTTTTGATGATTGTATTTGAAGGCACTCTATATTTGTACCTTTGTGTTTAAAAAAAATGCGTTTTTTTTATCACCAAACGTTTCCCAGAGAAAACGTTCGGACTGTGGCCATTTTTTTGGCCTGTAGGTAGTTTGAGCCCCTTAAAGCGAAAAGATACTTATACTTTTCGTTTCGCGACAGTCATGTGCGTCCCAAAAATAACATTGAGTGATTTATATAGAACGCAAAAAGTACAAAGTATAATATGAATGTAAGATGAGATTGCTAGAGGGACTGAATATATAGACGATGTTAAGGTATTCCTTTCACGAACCCAAATATTTTACACTTAACTGATTTTCGTCTATAATGAAGTAAAAATACATCCCAGTATACTGGTAAAATTTCAAGCCAAGTTACCGAACCTTTAACGAAAAATTACGGCCCTAAAAATCGTCTCACTTATACGGCGCTTTATGGACATGTCACGCTGGCCACATGTCTTTCTAATAATTTATACACTAAATAACTCTAGATGCCTAATACAAACTGCTCACAGGTGTAAAAAAGTCTAAAGATTCCGTAACAACAATAAAAACAGAGGGTCACCGAACGTTTAAAGAAAATATTAATGTTAAAACTTGGAAAAGTGTGGTTAGCAGAAGAATTTTTGTAGCCGTGACGTTTCAAATAAATGTAAAAAGGTCTCAATCTACTAAATTTGCGCGAATTTTGTTATTCTAGTTTATCGTTGTGTATAATAATCCATTATAACTTGTTTTTTTATTAAGCGCAATTGTAATTTACCGACGATTCAGAAGGCCCTGCTTATGCCCCCACAAAATACGGCCCTCCGCGAAAGGAATACCTTAAAGTGCATCATAGCAATGCAACGAAAATTCATTGTTACCGATCGAACGATTTTTCAGCATTTGTTTTTTCAACTTTCACACCGTAAATTTGCAAACAAATATTTTTGGTCGCAACAAAAAAAAATTCCAACACTGCGGAAGCTTGCATAGTTGGATTGCAACAAAAATTCTTATTTTCATAGCCTAAATGCGTAAAAAAATTATTTTCGTTTCATTTCAACGATGCAAATTTCAAGACCTTGTATTTTGGCTAGGGGCGGGCGCTTGGGTAAACACCCTTGAAGAGTACTCAAAATGAAGGTCCTGGTTTACATAAGGATCTACATTTAGAAATGTTCAAGGTATTCCTTTCAAGTACCCTAATATTTAACAATTAACTGATTTTCGTCTATAATCCAGTGAAAATACATGCCAGTAAACTGGTAAAATTTCAAGCCAAGTTAGCGAACTTTTAACGAAAAATTACGACTCTGAAAATCGTCTCATTCATACACTTTATGGAGATCATTCATACATTAAATAACTCTAGATGCCTGAGATCTGCTCACGCGTGTAAAAAATTCGAAAGATTACGTAACGACGATAAAAACAGGGGGTCGCTGAATGTTAAAAGAAAATATTAATAATGAAACTTTGAAAAACGCGCCTAACTGAAGAATTTTCGTAGCCGCGAGTTTTTCACAGAATATGTAAAAATGTCTAAATCTACGAAATTTGGGAGAAATTTTTTATTCCAGTCTATCGTTGGGTATAATAATTGTTTGTAGCTTATTTTTTTATTAAGCCCCACTGTAATTCCCCGATGATTCGAAACGGCCTTGCTTACGCCCCCACAAAATACGACCCTCCGCGAAACAAATACCTTAAGGGACTATACCAGCATGACACTTTTAAAAAATCGACTTTTTTTGTCGCCTTTTTCGACAGTTTATACTTTCAAGAATATAATTATTATTTATATCATTTTATCTTGCAAAAATCGATAGATTAATCTTTAAACGCGTTTTTCTCGAAATGAGATTCTTCAAATTTGCTGCCATTGCAACTCAAAGAGCAATCATCCGATTGACTTGAAATTTGAACTGAGTACTCTCGAATATATTTACTCCGCAATGACGTAGGATATTTTTGATTCGATGAAAATTGACGATTTGGCATTTAAAAAAAACGAGCATTTTATAGGCAAGCATACTTTTTTTTATAACTCCGGCATTTTGTTAGATCTTGATATTTTTAGAAAATCCTACGTCATTGTACAGTAAATACCTTCAAGTTTAACGACATTTTTTCCTTTTTCGGTTTCAGCCACTCAATCGGCAGGAATCATGTCAGCAGTGGAGGAATATTTTTTTGGCGCCCCCGAGGTATAAGTTGCTTGGATCTCTATATTATTATATGAAAAAATTATGTAATATAGGTCAAATATAGCCAAATATAGTCTTAGTTTTCCGAAACATTTAATTGAGTACTTTCCTTCCAAAAAAATCCCAAAAATCACCCAAATTGTCAGCGTTCACACTGGTATAGCCCCTTAAAATGCTCTCCGATCGAGTCCAGAAGTGAGGAATTAAGGAAGCACAGAATTCAATGTAAGCGAACGAATTCAAGAGGCTTTTTTTTAACCGACAATTGATGCGACATCCTATACTTGATGCGGTACACGTTGAATCTCCTTTACAACGTGTTGAATGTTTTTTTTATGTGTGTATACGTGCGTGCGTGTGCGCGTGTGTGTGTGTGTTAACAAACAGTATTGGACCACATATTTTCGATGTTTTTTGATGCGAAACCATGCTCCCCAGCTTATCGTCAATTCATCGATTTTCAACGTGTCTTCTGATGCACTAGCCAGACTACCGTGAAAACTTGTACCAATGCGTTTGAAGAGATCAGATATTTTTGACCCTCCATTTTTTAATACCGCATTTCTTCAACGTTGTTTATTTTTATGGTTTTCTTTCTAGATTACTCAACAAATAAAAAACCACGGTGTTGAAGTTTGCATCGTTGGAATGCAACGAAAGTTGTTTTCAATTTCTTATTTTCATTATTATTCAAAATTATACTTCGCAAATTTGGGTAATTCTTTAGATAAGTGACGTTTACGAAAAATTCGGAATACTATTCATTTTTCGGAATAGTCACTTAACTAAAGAATTACCCAAATTTTTCGTAGTTCGTTAAATAAGAATTCTAAAAAATGTTTGCATTTTCATAGGCCAAATCTGCTAAATTAAATTTTGGAAATGAAAGAAAATCACTTTCGTTACATTCCAACGATGCAAAGTCAACGTCATCATATTTCAATAGTAATATATCCCTAGGCAAATATTAATTTGGAAAAAAATGTATCTATTAAAAAAAAAGGAAAACGACGTTTCACAAGATCGAAGACGAGAACGGTTTGCACAAAGAAAAACATTTGCGCTTCTCCTGTAACAATAAACTCTTGACTAAATTGTACAAAAGTATATTGTCCATTGATAGGGCCAACTATTGGGCGTAAATCTAATATCAATCCTAATTTAAAGAAAAACTGGTGCTATCTTGTAGACAATGTTTTACCGGCTGGTTATTTAATTTTCCACTCTTAAAGTTACAATGAAAAAACAGAACAAAAAATAGATTTCTACAGCACAATTATACACAATACTATATAATAGTATAGTATATAATGAAAGAATATATATGTACAAAATTTACAAATTATTATCGTCATTCACTAAACGTTTGAGATAAAAGTTTATTAATTGACGTTATAGACGGGATTCGATAATTTTTTGTTCGGGCGACGCTCATTTTCGAAAACACGACCTCACAACTTTCTTTACTTTTGCACAAAACACTTACGGGTCTGGCGATATTGGCCGGTCTGTTGAGTAGAGTCGATCCTGATTTTCGTGGCGGACTTGAGTGATTGAGTGCCGGACTTATGCTGCCTACGCGATTGCTATTGCTCGTGCTGGATTCGCGCCTTTGCTTTTTCGCCGGGCGACGAGCGGAGTCAGCGCCCCCACCGCTACTCTCGAGTCTTTTGGTCTTTGGAGTTTCCTGCGAGAACAAAGAATACGAACAATTACGTTGCCGGCCTGAGAAATATGTCGAAGCGCGTTTGCGAGGACGGCGATGAAAAGAGCGCGTACACGGTGCGACCCTGGTGGCGAGGTTCGTACTAACAAAGATGGCTGCCCAAAAGTGACATCTTACAGGGAACGCGGGTAGCGAAGGATTGAGGAGTCTTCTTACTTTAGACGCTAAAAAAGGCTGTCATGAACTTTTTTGTTACGTTTATATTATAGATATTGATATAAAAGTTGTTACACTTAACAAATACACTCTCGAAATACATTAAAAACATTTTTTTAATGTATTCATGTAACCCAAACAAACTTTAAATGCGTTTTTCTCGGAACAACGTTTTTCGACGCCTTGTTGATGAAATCTTCGAAACTACTGAATTGATCCTTATGAAATGTTAACCACATATTCTTTACAACTATAGCTATAGCGTATATCAAGGATTTTTTTAATGTTGATATTTACTATTTTTTTGTGCTAAAAATGGCGAAAAACTTATTTTCTCGAAAAATGTCCGCCATTTTGTTATTTTTGCATATATCAAAAAGCGTATGATGTGCGCTATGGCCATTAACATAGTGAACCTAAAACCGTTTGATTTGCTTTTTTCCGGATGATCCATTTCCTAGATTTCATCAAGAGCGAAGACATACCATGTTTTTAGGAACTTTTTTTTAAACTACCATCGTCGTTTATAAACAGTGGCTTGAGGGGCTATACCAGTGTGACACTTTCAAAAAATCGATTTTTTAGCTCTTTTCGACAGTTTATACTTTCAAGAATATCATTATCATTTATATCATTTATATCAATATCATTTTATCTTGCAAAAATCGATAGTTAAATCTTTAAACGCGTTTTTCTCGAAATGAGATTTTTCAAATTTGCTGACGCTGTAACTCAAAGAGCAATTACGCGACTGACTTGAAATTTGAACTGGATACTCTTGAATATATTCACTCTACAATGACGTATGATATTTTCGATTGAATGAAAATTGACCATTTGGCATTGAAAAAAACGACGATTTTATAGGCAAGAAAACAGACTTTTTTCATAACTACGCCATTTCGTTAGATTTTGATATTTTCGAAAATCCTACGTCATTGTACAGGAAATACCTTCCAGTTTAACGACATCTTTTCCTTTTTCGGTTTCAACTACTCAATCGACCAGAATCATGTCAGCAGTGGAGGAACTTTTTTTTCGCGCCTCCGAAGGCAGCGCAAAAGTCGCTTGGATCTCAATATTTTTCTATGAAAAAATTATGTGATATAGGTCGAATATAGCCAAATATATTCTTAATTTTCCGATACATTTAATTGAGTACTTTTCTTCCAAAAAATTCCCGAAAGTAACCCAAATTTTCAGCGTTCACACTGGTATAGTCTCTCAAATAAATATATCAAAAATTCTTTTATGTATTTCGAAAGTGTATTCATTAAGTGTAACAACTTTTATATCAATATCTATAATATAAACCTATCAAGAAAATTCATGCAAATAGCCTTTTCTAGCGTCTAAAGTGAGAAGACCCCTTAAAAACGTTAAAATATCGTGAATTTCAACACATTACTCGTATGCAAATGCACAGGATTGTTTATGAATAATTACGGCACAATAATAATAATGTAGGTAGGATTTATTTATTAATCACGCGTTATTATTCCTTGAGGACTGACACCTAGTCGACATTTTTTGAGGTATTTTCCTTTGAACGAAATGTCAAAATACAAAATTTCAAAAATACTCTCTGAAAATTTCAAGTCAATCATTTCACAATTAAGGGCGCTATGGGCGTTTATAGGTAGGTTCCACGAACCGGCGAACTTTACGTGTCTCTTTCTCGAAATGACTTTTTCAAAATCGGTGACCACGATATCTCGAAAATCACTGCACCGATCAACTTCAAGCTTTATGAGCTTCGTTTACATATCAAAAAGCCGTGCATGAACGAAGCAATTTTTTTTTCGACGCATAGTTTTGTTCTTTATTAACAATAATGGAGCGTTTTTTCATCCTAAATCGACACTTTCACTTTAGACTGCGGCAATTTTTTTCAAAAGTCAATGCTCAATTAAAAGTTTCCTCCAAGCAATACATAATTTCATCCAAAAACTAAATGGGTTTGATTTTTTTTATTTCGCATTTGTTTTCGAGCCCGAGTGGTCACCGCGAAGGACGTTTTTCTAACGGCGGTCTGTACAAATCACCAACACATTTGAAAATATTTTTCTATACAAAAATTGCAAAAGATACTTAAAGCCATAGTTAGCAATGAGAAAAAATTTGCTAAACTTTTTGCAATACAAAATCCACGAAAATTCCTCTTTTTTCGGCCACGAGCTAGGCATGACCCATTAAGGGGAAATACATTCAGGCAGCGAAAAAATTTGCTGATTTTCATGATTTTTTTCAAAAAGGAAAGAATTTTTCACCATTTTTGAGACTCATGGTATGTTTTATTACTACTTTTGGCTGTTACCTGGTATTTTTTTATTCATCTTAAAAAAAAAATGGCGGACATATGGCATAGTCTTCTAAACTGCATTTTCAAAACTGGCGTGACGTATAGCTAAAAGACTGATAGACCGATTTTGTTGGAATTTGATATAAATATTTCTAACCTCATTGTCTAAAATATGACCCTAAATGTTCTTAAAAATTTAAGGAAATATTATTGCAAAATGCAGCCATTTTTTTCGGAAAATTCAATCTTTGTTTCAAAGCGTATCAGTTCATCGATTTTCAATATCTCTCACTTTTTCTTGGTTCACATTCTGCGTATGAGTGTTAATGAAAGAGAAAACAGTTAATAGTAATAAAGCAAACCCCAAGTCTAAAAAATAGTGAAGAAATCTTTCCGTTTAAAAAAAATCATGAAGATCAGAATTTTTTTCCCTGCGCCCGAAAGTAACCCCTTAAAACTTTCCATCGATATTGTCGCGGAAGGTGTAATTTTTTTCTCATCATTTCGTAGGGAAAATCACTGAGAACCTCAAGTGTTTTATACTTCATGATTTCAGGATTGGCATGTTTCATTTTCCATTTCGTACACATGGATCGTTACATCACGTTGCTGTGTTCGTTTTCAACGGTTAAATCAAGTTGTTGATGTTGGTACCAACCTTGCGGGGTTTGGGCGTCTTTGGGCTTTTCTTCTCTGCGTTGATGGAGTCTTCCTTGAGACGATCGAAGAGGGAGTCCGGATCTATGCCATCGTCCAACACCTGAGACAAACATCCCTGGGAGTTACTTTGCGAGTGTCGACCCGGTGTTACGCTCGATATATGTAATATCGATTGAAAAAAAAAGCTGCTAGCTTACCTCTCCTTTGGTGATGTACTCCTCGATTGCTTCGACTGCATCTTTGAACGCAGTTGATTTGCTCGACTTGACGAGAGTCTCTTTGAACTCTTGGTAAGGCTTGATGCTCGTCTCCTCTATCCAAGCGCTGGAACAAACATCTCGCGTGAGTTATTTCGTTCTCCGCGCGACGAAATTTTCCGCTATGCGTTAAGCTACGGAATAACACTTACTAGTTGTTCGATCCGAAGAAGAATATACATTGCATCGGACCTTTCTTTGTATTCGGCTTCTTCAAGTCTTTAGCGTGGGAGACCTTGGGATTGCCAGTGCTCGCATTAGTTTCTCAAACGGCTCATAGAGTCTTAAAAGTTTTTCCGAGCATATTCGGACGTGTCGAGTGCGGGAAAGGAGGAACGCATCTCAGAAAAGGGAAGAATTCTTTTCACGGTGAACAAATCGGTTGGAGAATATCAAACGGCAATCTAGTCCTGATACTTTTCTATTTCGTAAAAAAAAGATATGTGGAGTGGAAAAAATACGAAGAATGAAGTTTCATTGGGATTGTTCCAGTTTGGTTGTAAATCGTTTCAAATTCTTTTGGAGTTTAGACAAAATTGCTATGTGGATAAAAATCCTTTTTGACACATGCGTGTTATGCAAAGTTATGTTGAAGTTTGCCTTAAAATGCATAGATCGTTCATTTTCATTTCCTTTTCTGCTCCATTTTTATGCTTGTTGAAAATCGTTTTTCGCGAATTACGATTGACGACATTGAAGTTGACGTATTTGGAATGCAATGGAAGTCACCAAAACGTTTTTTTTAGTCGATTTAGACTACGAAAATCACTCCAACGTTTTTACGTATTCTTAGTAGGGATCTACGATCATAATTTTTAATAGAAAAGCCTTTGGATAATGAGAAAAATTAAATACAAAATAAAAAACGGAAATCGTTGCATTCCAAGAATGCAAACTTCAACGTCAGTAAGATAGAAGGTCTAGTGAGAATTGCAAACGTTGTTTGAGTGATCGTCGCAACTTTGATATGCTAAAAAAGTTAAGTCAGAAAGAAATTATTTTTCTCACATTCTTGCAATGCAAACGTCAGTACCATCCAAACTTTGGATGGTACGTATGCGAATATAGGTAAAACTCTAGTTGCTGTCTAGGGTTTATGGCAAATGATTTTTTTTCTCAATAAGTTAAAGTCGAAAGTCCTTGCAAGTGGAAATTGCAATGCTTATTGATGCAATCTTCGTGCCAAAATTAAAAAGCGCATATAAATCATGTATGCAATATTAGGTTCTATTTTCCCATCAGGATCCAATATTCTCATATGTATTTTTAATCATGAGGGCATCTGAATTTTCCAGGCACAAATTCAAATGAATTTGGTTGCAGGCATGTTATTACAATTTGAAATACAGAAGTATTTTGCCTCAAGCTTAGTGCTCCGGTTTTCAGAGCAAATAATCTTTTGAAATCATTCAAAGTGTGTCTGGATTTGTTTGGGATAAAAAAAGTCGTTCGAAACGATACAAAATCTTTTTGGACCAACATGTCGTTAGTAGTGAATCAAATTTTTTAGGGTTAGCGATTAACCGTTTACAATAAGTCAAAATCTGTTTGGGTTAACAACTCGTTTGCAATGATTCAAATTTGTTTGGGTCAGTAATTGTTTCTAATGATTGAAATGTTGTTTGGGTTGAAAAAATAATTGTTTGAAACAATACAAAATCTTTTTGGGTCAACATGTCATTTGCAGTGATTCAAATTTGTTTGGGTTAACGATTAACTGTTGAAAATGAGTCAAAATCTGATTGAGTTAACGGTGTATTTGTAATGATTCAAATTTGTTTGGGTCAATAATTGTTTCCAATGATTGGGATCATTCAAAAGGTTTGGGTTCAGAGGAGTCGTTTGAAATTATTGAAAAACGATTTGGGTTAAAATCAATCTTTCAAAATGATGCAAAATCTGAGTTTCTTCTGGTTGAAACTGAATCGTCCAAAGTTATTCAAAATTTGTTTGGGTTAACAATGAATCATTTAAAATGATTTAACACCCGCTTAAGTCAACAATGAATCATTTGAAATGATTTAACACCCGCTTAAGTCAACAATGAATCGTTCAGAATTATTCAAAATGAAAAGCATATAAATTGAATATTCATTACAGACGCGAACATAAAGTTTTTGAATTTAGAGTTTCCCTACTAAGGGTGCATCTGAAACGGTTGCAAAAAAAAAAGTAAAACAAATTATGACGATTGAAAACGTCGATGCACATTCGCGCGGGATCTCGTTCATCAAAAAGTGACTTGAACATTCGACATTCGGCAGTTTTCATAACCTCGTGGAATGTTTTCCCGCGTATACCCTGCGACGGTAAAAACGTAGAATTTAGGTTATATTGTTTTTCGGAAGCTGCGCGCGAGTTTGAATTCGAAATGGTGATGTCGACTGACGTAATAGCTTGAGCGTTTGAGGATCTTCTTGGGTGACACAAAAGGATCAGGTTCGTGATTCGTAGAGATAAATAAACGAGTGATAAGGCGCGTAGGCGATGTGTCGGAAAAGTCCCGCCAAAAACGAGCGGCGGGAGAAGGCAACCGATGGCGGAGACGGCGAGACACGTTTATGAGAGAGAGCAAGCGCGAGCGAACCCCGTTACGCGGAGGCAAAGAGCTTTCGTGTAACTTACCCGGCCGGGCCACGGCGAGAAACCCTTCATTTTTGCCCTGAAACACACGCGGAATCGTGATAAAAATTTAATATTATCACCGCTGTAAACACTATCGTAGGACGTAAATAGACGCGTGTTAAAAATCGATACACACCATACAAGATCACCCAATTTGTATTCCTCGCGTGTTTCGGACATTTTAACGGCGAAACGTTCCTCGCTGACGAACGGCAAGCGACTGACTGCTGACGAGCAGGAGCGCCGACGAGCAAGCGTCGTTTGTGTACGACCGCGTGATCCAAAACACTCACTCCCGCCGCTCGACGCGACTACGCTCGTCAGACGCGATTTGTTCTTTCCCCACAAATTCTGCAATGCGTCCCAGTAATTCAACAAACTCATGCTGCCAAAACGACGCGTTCATATACACGGCGATGAAAAAGCTATCCTGCTTCTACGCTAATACGGAAAACGAACCCAAAAAACGTGCCAAATGACGAAAGTACGTTTCCGGATGCGTTCGAAACTCCGTGAGCTCAGACAAAGTGCTCGGCTCACGGCTTGTCGCCGCTTCCCCCTCCAGGCAGACCGCGATCGCGTGTGCACGCGGCCTAAAACTTTTCGAGTACGGAGTTCCTGATTCAAATGTTGCTTGGTAATTGCGTCTATCGTTGATTACCATTTTTGCAACTGATTATACTGTCACGAATACGCCGCGAATTCTTTCGTTCCGTTTGGCATTCTTCAATCGCTCTCTTACGTTGAAACAGTCGCGGTATCAATGAACGGCGACGAAATTTCATTAAGGGGCTACATCTACAGGCCCGAAAAAATTGCCGAATTCCGATTTTTTCTATGGGAAATGGTTGGTGAAAAAGAAACACATTTTTCTTTAACACAAAGGTGAATATATTGAGAACCTTTTTTAAAAAATCACCAAAAAATACAGAACAACAAAAACATGGCCGCCGGCAGATGAAATTGTTTTCGCGACGTTTGACGGTGGACACTTTCCAGCTCAAACAGTCCAGCTGAAATGTAAAAACCAAACGGGTTATTCAAGCTAACAATAAATACGAGTCGTTGACGATCGTCGATTTTTGAAATAATTTTTTTAAACAATGTGGCCACGATGGGAACTCGAAAAAAATCGTCATTTTTACGTCGCTATTTAAAAATGAATATTGATTTTTTTAAAGTGAGATCGTCAACTGCCTTGAAATTTTTTTAATCGTATCTCCTGTAAATTTGGAAACAATCCATCGAGTGGTTCTCGAGACATCGTGTCCACTGAGTTTGAAAAAAGTGTTTCGATGAAAACGCGTTCAAGGGGAGATATACACCTAGGAGCCGGAAAAAGGTCATTTTTGTGAATTTTTTCAAGGAAAACTATTTGAAATTTCGGATTGGGGTTTTAATTATCTAAAAGTATATGAATTCAAAAATATGTTTAATTTTCTTTATTTAAAAATATCAAAAATATACAAGGACATTGTATGATCCTTGGAGCGTCGTAAAAAAATCTGCGTATACGGTACCCACTGGCGTTTCTTCAAAAATCATCTGAAAAAAAAAAACAAAAAGATTATTAAATTAGATGCTATAATCTAGTACTTGTCATAGCCGATTTTGAAAATATCGATTTACAACAAAATGGCGGACGTTTGAACATAAATAGTGATTATTGGACCAAAAATTAGTTATTATTTTGCCTATAAAACAAAAACTAAGTAACGGAAAAAACCCTATGACAAGTACTAGATAATGGTGTATAGAATAACCACAAAAAACCTCAAGACTATCGGTTCATTGGTTTTCGAGAAATTTTGGGTACCGATTTGAAAAACGTGGTTTTGAGAAAAACGCGTTTGAAAATTTGGGAATGAATAAATCATGAAATTTGTCAACTTACATGGAATCATCGATACTAGGCCCATAGTGTAGGTCTTCTACGGTCGACGGAATGTTCATAGCTTCTAAATCCTCGACCTCGACCATCTAGGTGTATATCTCTCCTTAATGTTTGAAGTATGGTGCTGCTCGCCCGGCCAACTGGTAGAAGCTCTGGCTCATTCAACTTTAGGAATATTCCAATGAAATTTTCAGGGAATCTAGCTAAAAAGTGATACAATCGAATAAAAATATTTTTGCAAAATGCAACGTTTAAACCCACCTAAGTAGACTAAGCCCGTTCATTTCCTACAACGTACGAAATCTTTAGAATTATTGTCATTTCGCGATCTTTCCCCACGTCCACAATTTCAAAGTGAGAGTCGAAAGAGAAATTTGAGGGGAAAGCGTATTTATGGGAAATCCCCGTTGCGGTCAGGGGGAAGGAACTCTGCTCTTTGATCGCTCGGAATCGGAGTAAGAATTTGTTTTGAAATAATTCAGACGTGACTGCAGACGTTCGAGGCGTCTTCACGTAGCAGCAACTTCACCAGCTGTCCGCCATTGATTGTGCGCTAGAATTCTCATTGCTGCATCGACGAACGCTCGTACTATATTTCGATACTTCATTCCAAACAGTATTTTTTTTCGTTTCGTTCGGTGATCATGAGACGTTCGTCTCATCAGACGGAAACAAATTCGGCGATTAACGACGAAAACATGGTACGTTGTTAACGATAAGGGAAGCGACACTGTGGCAAACTTTCTTCCGTCATCGTACTATTGAACTCTTCCTGCTTTCGAGTAGAATGTTTTTACACGCACCTCGCGCCACCCGCTGTCACATTCATTTCGAAATTTGTCGTAGCTTTGCGTTTATTCGAGCTCGCGAGCTGCCAAGATTGTCCGGTTGCGATAAAGTTGTTCCGAATTTACGTCGAGACTTTAAAGTTCCCACGCCCAATGATTTATAATTAATGACAACGCTCCCGCATTAATCTACCTGGATGAACTTGCGACACTCGTGACTTTTTTGTTGCTCCCGAGACGTCGTTTTGTCATTTGGTTGCACGCTAACTATCGGAGATTAGAGCGAGGAAGCATTTTCAAATTTTTTTATTTCTCCACTCTCCCATCGTCGATTGTTCGTAAATAACGAAAAATCAGCGCCATCCTTGTAGAATTTATCGATCTCATTACTTTTACCCATTCCGCTGTAGGCTCAAACAACCAACGACGCGAGTAACTGCTCCCCTCTACCGCTCGTCGCTACGGCGCTCACCGTCGCTCTACCCGCAATTGAGAACGATTTACCTGGCCATTCTGGAACATCCGGCGCTAATCGAACTGCGATTCAAGTGCAAATGGTAACGAGCTTTGTAGCTGTAGATCAAAGATGGTTTGAATAACCATACGGCTGAGAAACAATTTCGTTCCTGATATTCTTTTCATGGGACATTGGGAAATCGATGCATCCATGCGACTGGAAGCTTAGGCATACTTTGGTTTTATGACCAGAAACCGCACAAGAATTGGAACTTCTATCATCTTTTTTTGATACTCTAGTCTGATTTTTATTCAATTCAATTTTATATTTCTCTAAAACAAACGTTTTTTTTTAGACCTCATAGTTCAAGGCTCGCGATGCATTTTCGAAAGGTTCATTACTTGATGAAAAAAGCTGAACAACCTCATTGGAAAAACAGAATTTCTTAGATCTAAAGTGGAGGTAATTCTTGTCCATCTGGAAAGAAATAGTGATGGCCATTTTTCCAAAAATGAAACGCAAATTTATGGAAAAAATAAAAATAAGTCGATATGAAAAAAGTAAATTGGTAAAAAAAAGTAGTACAGTCCATGAAAAAGGCTTAGTGATGCTTGTTATTTAATCTTTTAAGTAGCACTTTGAACACGATGTCAAATTTTGGATCATCGGAGTGGAACAAAAATACTTATTCACTTTTTTTTTCTCCATTTTTATTGCTTTTCAAAATCATTTATGATTTTGAAAAAAACGTTTGTCATATTTTTATCTGATGTGAAAAAATTGGCGATTGAAAAAAAATTATTTCCATTGCGTTCTCAATGCCAACGTACGATACGAAGTTATTATGTCTGTTACCCAACGATGCAAACTTATGATACTGAAATCCGCAATGTTGGAATGCAACGAAAAGTCATTTGGTTCGAATCAGCGGAATTTTTGGACAGACCTGTGAAAATCAGTCAAATGTTTTTGATAATCCTTACTGGATATTGATCATCCAAATCACCGAAAAAGATTTTACCTGGCGATGAAAATAACGAGGTAAAGAAAATCGTAAAATGCATTCGTTCCATTGCAACTACACGAACTTCAATGTCATGCATATTTCAATATTATCCTCAAATGTCTTTCTCGCTTTTTCTTACATGAGGTCTATAACTTTTCGACCTGGAGTCAATTCATAAAGTGCCCATATATTCCACCTGTAGTGTAAACATATATATATATATATATATACAAGGTGTCCTGTTATGAATGGATAATCCTGCAACTGTTGATAGGTAAGATCATGCCCTATTTTATGGAATTTCAGTTTATTAAAAGTCCTATGGTTTTTGACATTTTGAGCTTTGTGTTACTTAAAAAAAATCATCTGCTTATAATTTTTCGCATGGCGGTTTTACAAATAATATGAATCGACATTAACTAAGGAACTTTTAAAGTAATTGGCACGATACGCCAGTACATTTCTTTTACACTGCAGGCTATCAAAGTCAGATGTTCGAATTGGTGTGTACGAAAATTCTGCATATAATCGTTTTTCGTCAAGTGTCCTTAACATTTAAAGTTAAAAAGAAGACTTTTCTACTTAAAACAAATAACCAAGAGTATTTAAAACAAAAACCGAGTAAAAAAAAGTTATCATTTGTAGAAATAGCATGTGAAAAACCAATAGCAGATGATTTTTATCTTGAAAACCGTGGGACTTTTACCAAACTGAAATAGGCTATTTTAGTCTATGTAAAAAAAATACTAACAAGGAACATCCCTCAGGTGATACCCTTTGATTTTGTTGAAATTTGGATATGTTATAAAGCACCGAAAAGTAAGCGTCTTAAGGGGTGAAACCACCCCTTGAAAAAAAGCATCTCTACGGATAATATTGCAGTTACATACCCAAGAAGTCCACCGATTTTAATGAAACAAAAACGAAAATTCTTTTAATCCGACGCAATGAAAAATCCACTGTAGTGACATTGCAAAAAAAAATTAAGGGGTGAACCACCCCTATATTTGCTTTTTCGAGGGGAGGTTTCACCCCTTAAAACCGTTTTGCCGCCGATAAAAGAAAATACCTATCGCTTACTTTTCGGTGCTTTGTAACATATCCAAATTGCAACAAAATTGAAGGGCGTCACCTGAGGGATGCTACTTGTAAGAATGTATAAATAAGGTAGTTTTCGCAATAAGCAAATAAATAATGTTGGTTATTAACCGGTGCGATGGTCTAGTGGTTAGAGTGCTCGCCACTAAACCTGCGGACCGGGAGGTCCCGAGTTCGAAACCCAGCCGCGTACATTTCGTCGTGAAATGTTTTTCTTCGGCATTTCACGGCGAAATAAGACTAGTTCCACGACTGGGGAGCGAACTTGATGACCGGCTGTATTGGTATAGGTTTTCCGCAGTTTCCCTATACCCATGACAGATATGTCATGGTGAATACGATACAGAGGGGGAAGTCGGCTGCGGCCGCAGGTGGGGGGGGTGTGGAATTGGCGGTAGAGGCGGCTTGGGGGCTCGTTAAAAGGGAAGGACCCTGTACGACTGGAACAAACCCAATAAAAATAATGTTGGTTATTATTTATAAAAATACAAAATTAAATTTATAATTCTTTTTTTTTTAAATAATTTTTCTAGCTGTTCAACGAACATGAGTAACGGCAGCCGCCATAATGGATTCCAACGTGACGTCATTGACATAGTAACAAAAAAAGCAATAGACGTATTACTCTCCAACCTGTAAAAGAAAACGTCAACAACTATATATTCTTGTTTGTCATAGTTAATTCCAAATTTTCGAATAGTCATCGGTACTTCAAAAAAGAACAAATGAGTTTCTTTTCGGACTATGACTGTGGATCTCTTCTCGCAGGTTTTAACCGTCTTCCTCATATTTCTAGCAATTGGCATTTTAATCCATAAATTTCCCGGTGTTTTTACAGTAGTATTCTTACATTCAGGAACAATACACCAATGATAGGGATTGTAACGCACTTTTAACCAAAAAAATTGACGTATTCACGATTGACGTAGCGTCGATGTTTACTATGCAAGTGACGTCACGAACCGAAGCAGCATGGCGGCAGGCGTTTTCGCGCGGAAATTTGAAATGTAATGTTCAAATGCAATTTTTATCGCACGTATCGATTTTATAAAATAGAAATAAAAATTCTTGTAGTTTATTACCAGCAGAGGATCAAATTGAGACACCTTTGAAAAAAGGGTGTAATACCGTATTCCAGAATGTAGTAGGACACGATCTGAGCTATCGACAGATGCAAGATTATACATTCATGACAGGACACCCTGTATATTTAAATATCCAATACCTATACATAAAATGCCTGCTATGAAAGGGTTTCTCTTTTCTCCAACTTTTAGAAACACCACAAAGTGAAGATTTTACAAACAAATCAAGAATTGAATTTCTTATTTTCTTTGAATACTTATTATTCTACATATACTTTACTAATTCTTAATATACGTTCAAAGTTGGATTTTACAAATTTAGATATACATGCACCAAAATGTACCGTCAGTCGATTTCATATGGTATTGAAGTTTGCAGCGAAATGACACTTTTTTCGTACTGCCCAATTTTTCTTTCACCACATTAAAGCTACCAAATCATTGAAACATTTTTGAACGTCCTTTTTAGGGACCCACAACCTAAAGCAGGAAAAAAGATTACGAAATAAAAAAATGTTGATGCATTTTCGTTGCATTCCAACGTTGAAAAGTTCAGCACCATCGATTCCATATATTCGAAGAAATACATCTCGGCAATAGAATTGTCAAGATTTCACAGCTCGTCCAACACAGAAAGTAATCGCAGGCATATAGCTGCATGGCTTGGGGTACTTTGGATCCTGAATGTTTTCAATAGTCGGATATCCGCAAAAACCACTCACAATAGGGGAAAAGTTCGAATCTAGCCATCTTCACAACACAATAAAAGGCATAAGAATAATTTAAGATTTTTGAAAATGAAATAGGAAGTATTAAATAGAAAAGCAACAAATTATCGAGTTCTACCTTGTGAATAATGAATAATAATGGAATACCAAAATCAATAAAAAATCACCATGATAAGGAAAATAATGAGACACCGACTTCAATCTTATATCCATGCTAGTACGAGTATATAAGAATTACTAAAAAGAGACAAGCTTTTATTGATCGTAGTATCAGTATGCAGAATAAAATTATCCACATTTACCAAACAAGCAAAAACCAATGTGCTGGTCTAGTCGTTAGCGTGCTTGATTCCAAACCAGAACATCGCGACGTCGCGGGTTCGAAACCCAGCCTGTACTCTCGGAGAAAAATAAATACGGGCGTGACGTAATTCCAGTTGTACAAGAACGTCACGCACACGAACCGCTGTGTGTGTCGTGTGTTTAGACTTGTAGCCCATGATTAATTTCTCGTCGAAACGCGACGCAGCTTCGTAACTGGGAAGCGAAGCTGGGACCAGCTGTATTGGTTTTCCGCAGTTTCCCTATGCCCATGGCAGATATTGGCATGGCGAATGCGGTACAGAGGGGTAGTCGGTGGGGAAAAATGGAATAACTTAGGCACGTTAAAAAGGCAAGCACCCTGTACGATGAAACAGACAATAAATATAATACATTTTGATCAAGCAGATAAACTGATATGATTTGATCGAATTTGCTCTTGTGAAAGGCATCCTTGCCAGAGGATAAAGTAATATCGACGAGAACAGAAACATGCTCTGCAAGGCATCTTTTTGCAATTTGGTGTCTCCCACTTATAATTTACTTGCATTGAAATATATTCCATGCGTACGATACTTGCAACTGAGATTGAAATTTGCATCGTTGGAATGAAATGAATTTCTTTTCTTTCAATATGCTCGAATTTCTTTTGGTAAATCTTCGTTGCGGTGATTCCTCCATCATTTCTTAAGTTGCTTGTTTATATATTTATATTTTGAATCTTTGAAAAACCAATTTGTAAAATAATAAAAATGTGGAAACGAAATTGTAAGAAAGAGTTTTCGTTGCGTTCCAACTGTGCAAACTTCAAGGCCATGTTTGCAAGACGCCCTTGACGTGCAGTGGGAAATGAAAATGATATGCAAACACTACAATAAAATGAACTGCATTCTAGGGAATTTAACTTTACTATAAAATAAACTCCCAATAAAATGAAGACGGTATGGCAAACATCACGAGAAAGTAACAACGTTGAAGTTTGCATCGTTGGATTGCAACGATGTTTTTCACATTTCGTTTCTTTATTTTGATTATTATTCAAAGCATTCTTTTGCAATATGAGCTTGTTAATCTCTGATAAGAATATGTATCAACGTTTGAGTTATTTTTACGATCTAAATCGGCCAAACGAAATTTTGTGCCTGCTAAAAACAAAATTCGTTGCCCTCCAACGATGCAAACTTCAACGTCATAGAAAGTAAAGAATACTGAGTGGAATTTAAGAAAGAACAATCGACTGAATAGCGAAATGAAATGTTTAAGGCACGAGAGAGGACAGGATTAACATTGCGATGTGCAACCAACTGGAAGTCAGTCGCAACGAGCTCAAAATATTCGTAGTCTGGTAGCATTCGATATAACGAATATCCCAATTATAAGGGAGACTTTGTCCTTGGAGTGCCATATTTCAGGTGTTTACATTTTATTTTTTTAAAGGAAACGAGTAAAGCTTTTTGAGTGCGCTTTTTTTCTTGCTTTTATTCATGATATACAGAACGTTAAGAAATTTTTTTTTTGAAAAAAAAAAACCAAAATGGCGGCCGTTGCAGCTCCGCGAAAACAGGTCCTCAAATCGCGGGAGGTAAACGGCTGAAATCACTGTCCCCTCTTTGTTGATCTGAAACACAAATTCAAAGCATATTACCAATCTGTGACCCTTTGGTCATGGAATGACGGATGGGTTTTTTGTTTAGTACAAATTTCGGAAAATGGCGGCAATTTGAAAAAAAATCGAATTTTCGCGTTTTTTTCGCATAAAAAGATAAATAATAAATGCAAAAATGTATCTATCGAAAAAACTTCCGTCATTCCGTGAAGACATATTTTCTGAGTATGCTCTCCAAATTTCAGGTCGATACGTTAATTACAGCGGTCAGGAGAATGTCAGCCATTTTTAAAAATGTGTTTTCGAGAAAAACGCGTTTAAGGTTTTGTAATATGTTTACACAAATGTATTTATAACTACCGCTAATCGGCAATGCCTGGTCCATAGAGGCATCCCTACTTTCCTTCTAGCTGCTCATGTTGAGCCGCTAACATCTCCCGCTAAATTTCAAGGACAAAGTCTTCGTTAACATTCGTATCTACCCATTCTACCAGAATGAAACAAAACTCCGTAGCCGGTATTTTTTTATCACCTCGAAGTTTGCATCGTTGGGGCACAATGAAATTTTTAATACTTTTTTATCGCTATAATTATTTTTTTTGCAGCGCGTACGTCGTAAAAGTTGTGAATGACGTCGAAAAATGTGTGAATAATTCTCGCAGTGAAAACTGCCGAAAAATAAAATGATTACAGGTCAATGATTTCGAAAAAAATGAATTTTCGATGTCCCTCTAATGGTTACCTCGTTTATTCCAGATGGACGGTCCGGAGTTGCCACCGCCAAAGCCAGACTTCTCGGCTCCCCCGCCTTACGAGGTGGCGACAAAATTACCGAGTTACGAGGAGGTACAGCGCGAAAAGACACTGCAGGGGGAGCCGATGCCCCAGCCACAGATACATCTGGTAATAGATCGCACGGATGAAAGACGATCTTGGCCTTAGCTCAATGTTTTATTTAACGATGTAATAATGATATCCGACAGCCGACAGAAGGAATGAGGGGTCAGCAGCCGCTGACCATTTTAGCGATCGATACGGAAGCGACGGACGGAGATCCGGAGAGCGCACTGCTCGGCACTGATTTCATATTCTTCACCGCTTTTCTGCGTAAGGGCCATTTTCAATTCCATTCACGACCGACCGTCAAAAGATCCATCTCCACTTTTCCTTCTACCATTCCTCCGTATACCCTTGCGCACTTCCACCCCACAGTCACTTCGCTAAATCCAGTTCCCTAGAAATTGCCGATGCCGCAATAAGACCGTGCGTCTACTACTGTTCATTCCTTCTCGAACTTTGAAGTTTCAATTTCCGTGCTCGATATACGGCTGCGACTTGTCTGATATTTCAAGGCCGCATACCGGAAGGATATTGATTCGTCAAAGTTCGTAACACGGGCCTCTCGAACGCTATCAGTTCAACGTACATCTTTCATCGGTGACTTCGTTATCGTAATCTGAACTTTTCAACGAGCGAAAAATCCAGGCCGAAAGTAAATATTTTAAGGATCAATATCTTTTGAAAAGTCAGATTCGTTCAACGAATTAGGGGATGTAGGGGGCAAGATAAAAACGCTACGGTCACGTTCGAATAAAACTATACATACGAATCATAGTACAGTCGTGCTGTATATTGGAATCGGACAAAAATAGAAGAAGGCTGGTTTTTTCACAGGTGATTTTGGAGGTGCCGCGGATGCTAAATCCAAGTTTGCCTAAAAATCGGGGTGTAGGGTTTTTTTTAGGGGACGAAGAGGGATGGAGGTGGATTTATGCCGAACTACAACCCTTACGAGGTCGGCGCCGGGAAACAAAATGTTCAGAAAAATCCGGTCTTTATTTTTGTCCACGGCGCCGAAGTCGTGGAAGTTCATTTTGGAGGTGCAAAAGTGGCGTGAAATTTTGAAAAATCAATTTAAGGGGAGGGTAGGGGTTTCAGCGTGAAAAAAAACACTTGCGAATTTTTTTTCATCTACATGGATAGAGTAAATTTATTGAAACCTTTTGTATATTGTTAAGTGTCATGGCAAGAACATTCCGTGAAATTTGTACGCGAAAATATCCACAAACAAGCCGGTGACAAAGCTTTTCCAAGAACGCTTTTGGAAAAACACGATTTGCGGTGGTCGCTGTATCTCGGCTAGAAATTATCTAAAATCAAGTACCATTAAAATTTAGTCAAAGTATCATCAAATCCGCCGCCCAACGGTCTTTGATAATTTTTTTTTTTCATTTCTAAATTTTTGGTGGTCATGTAAAGTGAAAAGTGCTATTTTTCACGAAAAATTCCGCCATTTTGGGGGTGGAAAACCCCCTCAATGTAAAAAAAATCTCAAACTAACCGTTGGGGGAGGTATTTTATATGTAGAAAGTGTGTACCAAGTTTAAAATAAATCGGTCGTGTAGTTTTCAAATGGCAGTGAACACGGACTTTGAAAAAGTGGTTTCGAGAAAAACGCGTTTGAAGTTTAGAGAAGAAGGAGCGGAACTAAATAGTCAATAGCTTCGAGAGTTTTGCTCTGATTGACTTGAAATTTTGGAGTTATATTCTTGAAATGTTTAACTATAAGAAAAGACAAAAAAAATCGATTTTCCAAAAGTGCAAACCCCTATCCTACCTTTAAATTCAATAACTCTTTAGGACAAATTCGTACAATTTTTGTTCAAATGGCAAATTTGTAGCCGTTGGAAAGACGTGTCGATCAAGTATTTGATCATCCGTCTCCGATAATATCTTTAACCTTCAAAAAATTGTTGAAATATATTTAAAAAAATTATTTATTGAATAACTCAAAAACAATCGATTTTTCGAGTATGGTTTAAATGTACGAAATGTAGAGAATAATTGTCTCTATATTTTCGGTTCTATGCAACACCCTTGAATTTTGCTTTTTCCAACCCCTCTCGGGGGTTGAAAATTCAAAATTAAATTTTGGGAAAACTATCGACCGAAAATAAACAGATACGCGTTTGGTGCTGTGGACAAAAATGTAGCTGAGGGTTCAAGCTACAAATTGTTCCACGACCGCGAATTCGTACGATCGATAGTTTTCCCAGAATTTCATTTTGAATTTTCAACCCCCGAGAGAGCTTGGAAAAGCAAAATTTCAGGGTGGTCCATCGAAACGAAAATACAGAGAAAATTATTCTCTACATTTCGCACATTCAACCCATTCCCGAAAAATAGATTGTTTTTGAGTTATTCGATAAACAATCTTTTTTAAAATATTTCAACAATGTTTTTGAGGGTGAAGATAATATCGGAGAGGGATGATCAAATACTCGATCGACGCGTCTTTTCAAGGGCCACAACGTTCCCGTTTGAACAAAAGTCGTACGAATTTTTCCTACAGAGTTATTGAATTTCAACTGATTTTACAAAATTTCACCCTACTTTTTCACCCTCGAAATAAACTTCCACGACTTCGGCGCTGTGGACAAAAATAAAGCCCGGATTTGTTTGAACATTTTGTCTCCAGCGTCGACTTCGTAGGGGTTGTAATTTGGCATCAAACCATCCTCATTCCCCTTCATCCCCTAAAAAACCCTACACCCCGATTTTTAGGCAAACTCGTATTTAGCTCCCGCGGCACCTATAGAATCACCTGTCAAAAAAACTGGCCTTCTAATTTGTTCCGATTACGGGGTTTTTCGGCGACAGCACGACTTTACTATCAATCAACTTTAATTGTTCTTTGAAACTAATCAGCATTTATCAATCATTTTATTTTGGCACCAAAAAATTAGTCTTTCTAATTGTTAGCGTACAATGTATATCTGTAATTCAACCTTTATTTTCCCATCTTGCCCCATGTGCGGGGCAAGATGAAACGGCGCTGGGAATATGATGGGACAAAAATTATTATCTTTTTCATTCTCAATACCAGCAATTTGATAAGCCAGACAAGTTCTGTAGTATTTAGTCCGAATAATCTTGCTTCCATATCTTTCAATCATTTGTCAGTTCTTCTTCCTCTGGTCGAAACACCGGTTGAAGAGGAACCCAAGGCCCTACTAGTTCCATTTCACCTTTTCTTATAGCTTCAACACGTCTCTCTAACGTAGATAGTGGTACGCTGTAAAATATTGCTAACGTTGTAAAATGACGCAACAACCTTAAACATTTCTGACAAACCGTTGTTATTATATTAAGGGGTTAGGCCACAGTAACTGGTATAAAATCATGTGCGAATTTAACAATTTTTTTTCGTTTGAAAATAGTATGAATATCAAGCTGTTAGGAAACAAAAAATTTCGATGTCCAAAATGACCGACCACTAATATTTTCTTTTGTTATCTTTTTTTAGGCGCTCCGCGGCGTGACATTTAGCATCCACAATTTTTTACCTAAAACAAAAAACAACAATCCTCGTCAATCTACATTAGAATACCTAGAGAAGTACGTACGGAATTAAAAAAATATTGTTTTATACAAAAGTTGTAGGTATTCGAACTTAAGAAATGAATTTTCAGTGAAAAATTTCGTTGTAACTGCTCATAAACTGCTCATGAAATGAAAAGTTTTCGATTAATCAGAAATTCCTTACGTACTTCTCTGCGAAATGCAATTAGGAACATAACTTTTAAATTTGAAGTAAATCGAGTGAAAATTGTCGAAGTTATTTGTCACGCCAATTGGAAAAAGCTGTTTTGAGAAGTTTCGTATAGTCGGCCATTTTGTACATCGAAAAAAACATATATATATATATATATATATATATATATATATATATATATATATATATATATATTTCCTAACAGCTTGATATTCATACTAAATAGATGTGTAATTAATTTTATGCATGAAAAAAATTTTCAAACGAAAAAAAATTGTTAAATTCGCACATGATTTTGTACCTGTTACTGTGGCCTAAGCCCTTAATAATTAGTACTTTCATTGTGTTTACTTACCTGTCTCTCATCAATATCAGCAGCTCAAATGAACTGAAACGATGGTAAACTTGACCAAAAATAATGTTTTCACTCGAGACGCGTGCTTCCGCCCCAGTTGATACTTTCAGACTCATTCACCTTCCCGGCTCCAACATGAGCAGGGTGCCGCACACACTGTTTAGTAGCTAGGCTCATGATTCACCTTGCCCCGCACATTCACCCCATACTTCCCCTATCGCCCGAGCTATCGTGAGTAAAATAAAACTTCGTCGCGTTCCTTTTCATCCTCCGCCGTTTCTCATCACCATCGGCTGCTCTCCTTCCAATCGACGGTACCTTCTCGAAGCGACGAAATTCACATCTCGCAAAGGCTAATTATTTTTCGCTCTTTCAATTGTCCCCGCAGTCGCGTTCTTCTTCAACTGGATTGGATTTTTGCTGCTGATGTGCTTCTGTCACACGATCGCCTCGCGATACGGTGCTCTCGCTGGTTTCGGGCTGTCCTTGACCAAGTGGACGCTCATAGTGAAACATTCCACGGATTTTTCTTCCCGCGAGAACTCATGGCTATGGTGGTTGATAATGGCTTTCGGTACGTCCTCGCGCCTTCGATTATTCCCCCTCGTCACTTCCAACGAATATCATCTTTTAACCGCGACACTTTGAATTTTTCTTGCAGGCGTTCTCATTTGCATACGCGCCATTATCCAATACCTCAACATCAAACGCGGCTGGAAACTCTTGTCGGGCAGCGCTCAGGAGCGCCTGCTCTTTTTCTATTGAGCTTTTACTTTCAAAATTTCAACCGAAAAAAAAACCAGAAGAAAAAAAGCAACAACAAAAAAAAACATCATCCTTGCTCTAGAGCGTTTGGCATTTCCAACGGGAGGAAGCCTGTAATTTGCACGATATAACAAGCGAATCACCCGTAAACAAACAAAAATAAAACATTACTCTACATTAGCTCGTACGATAGAGAGGGTCGTGCCGTGCAACGAGGCAAAAGAATGATGGTAACGACGTCCGGCATTGCGGCGATGCTTGCAACCGCCACAATCATTGGCTCGGCGGTCATACGAGGAGCCAACGAGACGCGCGATGATCGCACGTTTTTCGGACGACCGGACCCCGAATGCAAGCACTCTCTTACACTATGTGTGATTATCCAATTACTCGACACATTGGCCCCGTCGAACAATCGCAAACGGTATTTTCGTCGCGATCGGCAGCACCCGCTACGACGTTTTATTTTTTCGCTTGCTCAACGTCGAAACCGACAAAACTTTCGGACTCAAACAATTTGTAACAATTGCCTTGATTCCAAGGCCCGCATAGGTCACACGTGAACATCAAATACTCATCGCGAATGGAAAATTCGATTTTAATCGTGACAAATTTTTGCTCGCATCATTGTTCAAAGAAAAAAAAACAAGTATCAAATTGTGAAAAAAATTTGGGCGTTAAGTAACGTATATAACGATATATTGTACAATACTGAATAGTGCACTAGAGGAATTTATTTTAGAGACTCTATCGAGAAGATACAATTTGTGTCCAAATGTGCCCCACTCAAGTATCGCTTGTTTTTACTATTTAATTCATATATATATATATATATATATATATATATATATATATATATATATATATATATATATATATATATATATTAGGGTGGTCCTTGATATGGGTAAAAAAAATTGATCGCGCCGCCCTCCAAAACGGTTCCAAATAATAAAAAAAAAAACCTACGCGAAGCCCCAGCTATGTCCGTTAAGAGGAAGGCGTGCCTGTAAGCATGAACTTAAATTTAAATATCAATTTTTCTTCATGATTGGAGAAATTTCGATTTTTTACATCTAGTCTATTTGTCAATTTTTCAACACGATATTTCTGTGGTTTAAATAAAAAATTCGCACTGAACGAAATAGTATCGATATCTTATGTGTACATTTTTTAAATATTACGTTTTTTTCCGACCAATTGGATGACTTGTGCGAATAAATCATTTCTTTGTTTTCAATAAAACGAACAAGCTCGCCAAGTTTAAAATGTCCCTATGCATTTTTGCGAAAGTAATTTTCAAATACATTTTTTATCCATAGCACTGGAAGTCTGATCTCAGTGAAATATTAATATGTTTGTATCTCAGCACGCAAGGAATATTTCTAACAAAATTAAAAAAAAAAAAAAAAAACAATTCTGGCCAATCCGGAAGTTCGATGTGAATGGTTTATCGTGAATTTATATCCTTCGTACTTAATAGATTTTTCTGACAAGATGCAAATTTAAAGTTTGATTTTGATGTGACTAAAAGCGTTCGACATCAGCTAAATCGAACTATTGTTCCAAAATAATACGATGGTAAAACAGAACGCTCATCAAATCTAGTATGGAGGACCTTATTGTTTGATCTGTATATTGAATACCAATGTACAATAGCTTCGGAAAGTAAAAAAAAATTGACAAATAAACTAGATTTATAAAATCGAAATTTCTCCAATCATGAAGAGAAATTGATATTTAAATTTAAGTTCATGCTTACAGGCACGCCTTCCTCTTAACGGACAGTGCTGGGGCTTCGCGTAGATTTTTTAAAATTATTTGGAACCGTCTTGGAGGGCGGCGCGATCAATTTTTTTTTTTTACCCATATCAAGGGCCACCCTAATATATATATATATATATATATATATATATATATATATATATATATATATATATGATTTATAGGCGTATAAGTTACCTTATACACACACATATATATATCAAAATATATATGTATATACATGTACGCAACGGGCACTTTATTGCTGGCGCAACGGGGTGCGCTGCCGTTTGTGCATTCATGCAAACAATCTGTCGCGGCTGAAGAGGAAAAAAAGCTCATTGTTAATAACGTATAGTACCTGCTACGTTACACACGATACGACTGTACGACGGAGTAAAGTTTGTTCTCCCTATATCGAAACGTTTCAATAACGCAACAACGATCGGAAAAAAGTGCAACAAAGAGTATAAATACACAGAACGCAGGCGTTTCTTAGGCTCACCGTATACATAGAGGCAAAAACAATCCTCGTTCTCTCTCTTTTCTCAGCACACTTCCGTCCGTGAATTTATTGGCTCGTAATAAAATCGATAACAGAACAATTATATTTTCTTCCTTTCGTGAATATTTGACTTTGGGGGATACGAAATTTCGAGCCACGCTCGTATTTGAGATATTGCGCTGGCTTAGGAGTCAGCGTTGTGGGGGAATAATGAAAATACTTGTGTCGATTGTTCTTTAGGAATGATATTATGAAAAATGGCGAACAGAATAGATAAATATCTGTAATGTTACTGAGTGCAATTGGCAAATTTCTTCTAGGTGAATTATTAAGATTCTGCTTTTCTGAAAATGCGATATCGTGATTAACTGTGGATTGAGGCTTGAGTCAATTTTTGTATTCGACTGCAGCCTGTATCGACTGTAGACTCGATGCGGTGAATTAATATATATATATATATATGTATATAAGTTGTGTGGATATATTCATATGAGGTAAACGAATTCATTTCTCGCTTTTTCTTATAAAGTTCATAAGTAGTTTATAAAAGTACGAGACTAATCTTTAATGGGTTACACCCAGCTCATGGCTGTAAAGAGGAACTATGGTGATTTTTTTTTAGTTCAAACGTCTGCAGGGTTTCCTTTTTTACATTAAAGAGTATGGTTTAAAGTATCTTTTACAATTTTTGTATCGATAAATATTCATAAATGTGGTAGGTACAATGGTTTGTGCAGATCGCCGTTTGAAAAACGTCCTATGCGGTTACTCAAACGCATTTGGATATTCCATAAAATTATTTAGCACTTGGGCGAAGGATTTAATGAAGGAAAGCTTTTTCTTTTAATGGACGCTGTCCAAAGTAAGAGTATAGATTTTCGGTGAAAAAAAAACACTAGTTTTAATTGATAAAAAAAACTACATCGAAAAAAATGCCTTTGTTCAAGCACTGCTTTTTGAAATGTAAAAGAAGTTTGTAAAATTTGAAGTTGATCGGTGCCGTGATTCCTGAGATATCGTGGTCACGAATTTGGAAAAAGTCATTTTAAGGCCTTAGGCCACAGTAGTGGGTATAAAATCATGTCCGAATTTAACAATTTTTTTTCGTATGAAAAAGTAATTCACTCGTGAAATTAATTACACGTCTATTTAGTATGAATATCAAGCTGTTAGATTTTTCTTCTTTCGATGTACAAAATGGCCGACTACTAATATTTTCTTTTGTTATCTTTCTTTAGCCGTTCCGCGGCGTGACATTTAGCATCCACAATTTTCGACCTAGAACGAAAAACAAAAATTCTCGTCAATCTACATTAGAATACCTAGAAAAGTACGTACGGAATTTGAAAAATATTGTTTTATTCAAAAGTTGTAGGTATTTGAACTTAGGAAATGAATTTTCAGTGAAAAATTTCGTTATAACTGCTCATACACTGCTCATAAAAGGAAAAGTTTTCGATTAATCAGAAATTCCATTCGTACTTCTCTGCAAAATGCAATTAGGAACATAATTTTAAAATTGGAGTAAATCGAGTGAAAATTGTTGAAGTTATTTGTCACGCCAATTCGAAAAAAGCTGTTTCGAGAAGTTTCGAGTAGTCGGCCATTTTTACATCGAAAATATATATATATTTTTTTTCTAACATAATTAATTTTATGAGTGAATTACTTTTTCATACGAAAAAAAATGTTAAACTCGCACATGATTTTATACCCGTTACTGTGGCCTAAGGCAAACGCCCTCAATTTCAACCGAATCGACTTAAAATTTGCAAAGAATATTTTTGAAATGTTAAATTCTGAGAATCTATGAAAACCCAAAAAACTATATTTTCCAAAATTTCAACTATGCTGCGTTTAACGAGAGAACGACACGCTTCCGAACCGAAAATCGTCCGGTACGGTCAGATCCCGCGTAACGCACCGCCCTCTACCCTCTCCACGTTGACACGTAGTGGAGGACCCAATGAGGAGCAAGCGTCACTACCCCTACAAGACCCACAGGCCGCTCAAAGCTGCGCGGCGCTGTGTCGTTCTCTCGTTGAACGCAGTATATGTGTAAGCCCTCGAAATGCTTTTTATAATTCTTTGATTACCTTCAATGAAGATCAAAATATTATACTTTCGTAACAGATAAATAGCGAAAAAAGCCGGAAATGAATTGGTAACCTGTTTTTCCCCGCTATGTCTATGTAGCAACGTTAGTTATATTCTATGCATGCCAGAGAAAGTACGAGTGCATGCCAGTTTTCAGAATGGAACATCATTTCGTGGTGACAAGGGCAATGCAACTTTGTAATTCTAGTTGCTGGTGCCGCGGGAATCCGCGTTTTCAAGCCGTTCCTCGTTTTGACAAATCTTCACAACGATTCAAAGTACGAAATCTCACAAGTAGGATCCATCTGCGCGAGATGCAATTTTCCGCTGGCCGCGTTACTCAGCAAACTAGAAAAATCTGTCCTTATCGACGGTCGGTAACGTCGACAATGTTCGATTATGTACCGCGCGTGGGAGCGAGAGAACACCGCCGGTGGTAGCAGACGACGAGGATGCTTTTTCCCCCACATCATCGACGAAATTATATTGCTATCACGCGTACAGGGGTTAGCGTCATCCACGACGCAAAGCGAGACAGAGAGAGAGAGAGAGAGAGAGAGCGAGCCATAGCCCAAGCCGGAAGATCACAGTCTGTCTGGCAACCCCGCTGGGCTCTAAAATATAAAATACATGTAACAAGAGTCGCGAAGGGGTGTACAGAGAGCAAAGATCGAGGAAGCTCGTTTTCATTATCTGAATCGACCATTGGGAGTCGAAAGTCAAAAAGGGGATACAGCAGCGAGTAGCGGCGGCGATAAATAGTAGCAAAGAAAAATAAGAGCAGGAAGAGGTTATTTAGTTATCAGTGCCAGGAGGGAGGGAGAGAGAGAGAGAGAGAAAGAGAGTAAAACTCGAGACTGGTGCTCCCCCTCGCGCAGTGATTGATCCTCGGGTAAACAGGTGCATTTCGATCGGACGCCGATTACTTGGCGTTGTTCGTGTGTACCCCTCGCGTACCACATAACGCGTGTGTGTTTCGAATGGAAATAATTTGCAGCTTATTACAATCTCACGCGCTTCTATTCCGTGCGTGAGTGTGCCGCGCACGATGTTTAGCCACGCGTTATTTGAGCAAGAACGCTCTCCGCTCTGACAATACAACACGACAAACACGTTTTTCGTGCGCGCTCTCGCATACCTGGATTAAACGAATTATCCTCGTGCGTGAACGTGCGCGCGCGCGCGCTCGTCCTCGCGTTTTCTCGAATTTCATTTGACAATCGAAGGAAGCAACCTGGGTCAAGTAATGAGTGTTTACAACGCGTCCTCGACGGCCCCCGGGGTGGCTGTCGTGACGCCCGAGGGTGCCGACGACTGGGTCGAGTTCTGCGACAGACACGCCCGCGCCTCAGCATCCGACTTCGCGAAGGCTTTCTGCACGTACGTCAGCCTCAATCTGCCGGAAAGCGCGCGGGCCACCCTCTCGCATCGCGACTTTCTGCGAAAGTTCATCGACACGTTTTGCGAACACTTCGAGACCGAGTACCTCAGACGAAGCGCTAGGTTAGTTGTCACGTTTTTTCTTCTCCACTCCGATGTTTTTTGCGCCTTGGAAATCTGCCGCAACACCCGCGACTTTGCCGCCGCCCGAATTGTTTTCCCTTCAACGAGGGGCGACGAGGAAAGTCGAATCGCAAAAATGATCGGATCGGAGGTGAATGCGTATTTTGGTGCTGCTGGAATTTCTGAGTTGGAACTTGTCAATAAACAAAATAGGATCAATATTCGTCGTCTGTACTTTGTTTATCAACAATTGTTTTACCGATGCAAGGCGCTTTCATCGGAGTTTGCTCGTTGCAATGTGCAACGCAAATTATTGCTCGTTGCAATGTGCAACGCAAATTATTGGTCGTTGCACGGAAAAAGTCGTTTCGAAGTTTGCGTCATTGGAATGCAAACATTCTTGAACGTTTCTTCTACTTGTTTACTTACGTTGTCCAACAGTTTTGCGGGAGTAGGTCTCAAATGAGAATTTGCAAAGAAGCAAACTTCTTTAGCGTACTTCGTGGTTAAAATGTACAGGAAGCAGTTGAGGACATTACGAAAAATGACATTAACGTTTGCATCTATAGAATGCGATGATTTTGTTCGATCATTTTTTATTACTGCAATTTTATCATTATGCAAAGCCTCATGGTGTTGAAGATTTGCATAGTTCGAACAAAAATTATGTTTTACATTTTATTTTCCATATTTTTATTATTACAGGCGATCGTTTTTTATAGATTTATCATGTAGGTCGCTGAATGAATATATTTAAAAAGGGTTGAAGGACTTTTGGAGGCAAAGAAGACCTACACCATGGGCCTGGTATCGACGATTCCATGTAAGTTGACAAATTTCATGATTTATTCATTCCCAAATTTTCGAACGCGTTTTTCTCAAAACCACGTTTTTCAAAGCGGTACCCAAAATTTCTCGAAAACCATTATCTAGTACTTGTCATAGGATTTTTTTTCCGTTACTTAGTTTTTGTTTTATATGCAAAATAATAACCAATTTTTGGCCCAAAAATCACTATTTATGTTCAAACGTCCGCCATTTTGTCATAAATCGATATTTTCAAGAATCGGCTATCACAAGTACTAGATTATAGTATCTCATTTAATAATCCGTTTGGTTTCCTTTTTTCAGATGATTTTTGAAGAAACACCAGTGAGTACCGTATACGCAGATTTTTTTACGACGCTCCAAGGATCATACAATATCCTTGTATATTTTTGATATTCTAAAATAAAGAAAATTAAACATATTTTTGAATGTATATACTTTTGGATAATTAAAACCCCAATCCGAAATTTCACATAGTTTTCCTTGAAAAAATTCACAAAAATGACCTTTTTTCTGGCTCCTAGGTGTATATCTCTCCTTAAGGATAGATACAAATTGTAGAAAGACTCAGTAAGGAACATCTTTGTGAAGCAATGTGCACAGTTGTACTTCCTTCAATAACATTTTTCAACATTTTCAGGAGTGAAAATGCCTGTGAAGTCTATTTCAGAAATTTCCAGGAGCTTTGCCATTTCATATTTGAGATATGCGATATCGAAGGTAGCAACTTCGCAGTTAGTGCCTGTAACAACTGGACAGTGCTGAAGTTTGCATCGTTTGAATGCGACAAAAATTCATTTTTATCAAATCACCCAAGTTTTTTACACATTTAAGCTGCGAAATTTACTGAAATGGTTTCGGAATCCTTAGTGGAGATTGACTACTTAGAACAGCAAAAAAGATTTACAATGACGTTGAAGTTCGGATTGTTGAACTGCAATGGAAATGATTTATTTTTTAATTTTCCATGTTTCCTTTGGCAGATTTAAGCTACGGAAATCGTGCAAACCTTAATTAGGATTTTTATTCATCGATCTAGAACGAATATGCAAAATGTGATTTTGGATAATAATGAAAATGAGAAATGGAAAAGAACTTTCGTTGCGTTCCAGCGATGCAAACTTCAACCCCATGAATTTCGATATTGATGAAAATAAAGATGGTCTTGAAGTTTGCATTGTTGGAATGCAATGAAAGTTCTTTTTATATTTTTATCTCCTTATTTTTATTATTTTACGAAATATTTTTGTAGACAGTAGTTCTAGATCTCTAAATAAGCTACTTCAAAAAGTAATCTTGAAGTTTGCATCGTTTGAACACAACGAAAATTAATTTTTTTTTGCCGATTTAGGCTATGAAAATCATTCGAACGTTTTCACATATTTTTATTACAGATTTACGACCTCAAGTTACAAAAAAAGTTTTCGAATGATAATGAAAATAAAGAAGTAACGAAAAAATCGTTGCATTCCAACTATGCTAACTTCAACATAGTCTCAAAAAATGACTGCGAGATTTCCATAGCGAAAATTTCAAAATAAATTTGAGCAGTTGATAAATAATAATCTTCATTGCATTTCGACGTTGCAAACATCAATCTCATAAATAAAGAGATAAAGAAAAATGCAAAACGGTCTTAGTTGCATTCCAACTATGCAAACATCAACTTTATGCAACTGTATCAAAAGCTGACGGTAGACTCAGCCTTCTAATATTGCGAGTAAATGCGTCAGTATGTTTTCATTCAGAAAATACCGGACTGCAGAGGATTCTTATTCAGATGAAGTGAACAAAATGCATAATTATTGACCACTTGATTTCGGAAATACTCGCAATTGCGTTCTGGACAATACTTTATAATGTGAGAGTGTGTCCGCATAGATAGTTTTTCACAGCACTTGGACTATAGATTCAACTAAAACTTTAGTGCCGAACGTTCAACCCTGATGATAGTGAAATTTGCACCCGTGCAACACAATTAAACATTTTTTGTCGCAGTTCCCTAATTTTTTTGCCATATTTAGGCAACGAAAATAGTCCAGAAGTTTTTCATGAAATTTAAACTAGAGACAGAAGCTTAACCTCATTAAAATACTTCAAATAAAAGCAAAGATGAATCTTGGAAGAAATTAGAAAAGAATCACTGTTAAGTTCCAATGATGCAAATGATTCAATAACATCAACTATCCCTATATCATACCATGTATTATCAGGCAAACTCTTTTACACTTTTTTGCCAAGTACGGGAACTACGTTAAAGTGTTTAAAACTGTTTTGTATCTTTATCAAAGATGTACGTATTTGCCCGGGATAGTAGTTTTTAAAAGCGTGATTAACTCTAGGAATCAAAACCGCGTACCTCATAGGATATTAACTAGATGTCGGTAAACAGGCTGGGATTTACAAACGATCATGTTAAATCTCTAAACACTGCGGAAGAATGTCTAAGTGGAGGCTGCTCTATTACTCAACATTATTGGATTAAAATCATTTGTAAAATCATTTTTACAGTACTCGCGCATCATCACTATCAAGGGATCATCTTAGATGACACTGAAGTTTGCATTGTTGAGACGCAACGAAAATCACCGAAACGATTTTGAGAATCCTTAGTAGAGACCTGCGATCTTAATTGACAAGAGAAAGGTTCTAGATGATAATGAAAATCAAGAAATCGAAAAGTAAAGAAGAATTTTCGTTGCATTTCAACGATGCAAACTTCAACATCGTTATCTTAGTTACAACACAAAAAGATCTTGCTTTCTTCTGAAGAAGATTCCGTACAGATTCGTATGGTAGAAGTTCCCAGTAAAATTGTAGTGCAGCAATTTTAGAGTGAATTGGCGGTCAGCGTAGCATGTCATTTTTTTTAGAAACTAACTTTGTAATCACAGCATTGACATTTTTGTTAGAAACTTTTTATTCACAGCGTCAACATTTTTTAGATACTTTAATTTTTTATTCACATCAACATTTTTTTTATTCACATTAACTTTTTATTCGCAGCATCAACAGTTTTTTCGACACTTCACTTTTTTATCCTGCTTTTTTCTGCATTAAGGCAATGCGAAAACCATGCTCCGTCTGTCCCTTGCACCGCTGTTATTCAGATTAAGAATTTTCCAGCATAGCATCGGAAAGATTAAAAAACATTAAAACTGACTGTGAAAAATGATGTCCCCCAATTAACGGTGTAGAATTTTGCATCGTTGGAGTGCAACGAAAGTTCCTATTTCCTCTTCTTTCCTCATTTCCATTGTTATACAAAATAATCGTTGAACGATGCAGCTTGTGGGTCTCGAATAAGAATCTTCAATAAAAGTTTGAGTGACTGCGGTATTGTAGGTGGCCGAAAAAAACAATTGACAATCAGAAAAGAATTATTCTCTATGGGTTCCAACGATACAAACTTCATGATGTTGAAGTTTGCATTGTCGGAACGCAACAAAAATTAATTCTTATCAATTATTCAAATTTTTTTGCCGCTTTCGACTAGGAAAATCCAGGGTGTCTACCGACCTGAAAAGTCATGAAAAATCTTAAATGTCATGAAATTACACTCGACCCTAAAAAAGTCATGAAATGTCATGAAAAATTACCTGTCTACTTGAATTATTATAACCTACTAAATTATCATTGAGTCTATATTCAATATGAACTAACTTTGTGGTACTTGTCAATAGAGAAGCGAATATCGAATCGATAGAAAATAAAATAGAAGAAAGTAAAAGAAAATGATGCGTTATCTCAACATATATTAGTTTTTCTTTGTTATTCGCGTAAAGCGACTAGATGATATTAATCAAAGTTCCTAAATGTATGTAATATTTTGCTAGATGTTCCCAAAATATATTTCTTTACAGCAATCTTGAAATTATGTTTGTCTCATATTTTTTACTGACATATGGAATTTGACAGTTTGGTGACTTTGTTTATTCCGTATACTTTTTTATTGGCATACAACACACATCTGTTTGAAAGAGAAAAATAAAAATATAAAAATTTAGAAAATCGCCGCACTCTAGAATCATTAAGTATACTTCTATGCAAGAAAGTCATACTAAGAGTCATGAAAAAATCCCCATTCCTTGCCTTAAAAATTCTTAAATGTCATGCAATTTCAGTTCTGGTCAAAATTAGACACCCTGAAAATCGCTCAAACGATACTACGTATTCTTATTATAAATTGACTCAAATTGCAAAAAACCCTGCATAATTATAAAAATTAAAAAACAACATCGTTGCATTCCAACGATGCAAACTTCCACGTCGTCAAACTTCGATATCATCCCAGTTATTCTCGTCACGAAAAAAGGATATGATTACACGAACACCAAATTCAAGCCGAACCAATGAAAATTGATTCTGTTCGATTTGCGTTTATGCGACAACTCACTAAGTCCGTTGAAACTCAAAGCATTCCATTTTTTTACAGATCCCCGTCGTTTCACGACACGAGGAATCCAGCGTCGATCGACAGGGACAGCGTGAATTCCGCAGTTCCGAACAATCGAGTGCCCGTGCGGGCCTCGTCTCACGAGGAGTTCAGCGACTACTCGGAGCAGGATGGAGAAACGGTATCGCCGAAGCCAGTTCACAAGCCGTTCTTTCGACGTCTCTCCTTCAAGGGTCTCAAAAAGGGCAAAGGCTTTTTCCACAAGCAGCAGAGCGACGAGGTGGAGCTTTCGCAGTCCGAGCATCGCAAGGACAAGCACTCGAAGGCGAAATTGTCGAAGATCGTCGTGGAGTGCAGAAAGGAGGGTATCGTTAATTCGTTGATGGGTGAAAATCCGGACGGTACGCAGAAATGGGAGAAATCGAGGCTGGCCCTCATTAAAGCGATCGGCGGTTACATGCTGGAATTTTATTCGCCCCCGAAAGCGGTTAAGCCGCGCGACGGTGTTTTCTGCTCGGCGATAACCGAGGCGCGCGAGACAACCGCCCTGGAGATGCCCGATCACGAGAACACGTTTGTGTTGAAAACGCAAAATGCCGAATTCGTGATCGAGGCGCACGACTCGAACGACATGAGATCGTGGCTCGCTACGATCAAGTATTGCATGAGATTGATTCATCAGAATCCGATGAACTCGGTCACAGCGGGAAACGAGGTGGCGAGCGAGGCGGGCGCCCACGGAACTACCGGCCTCGATGGCGATCGATTGCGAGCCAATTCGGCGAGCAAGAGCTCGCGCACCGGCCACACCGATCATCCCGACGATCTTGCCAATCCACCCGAATTACCCCCGAGACTTCGTACACGAAGCAACAGCAATCTCGAATTGTGCTCGTCGCAACAGGAGATCGAACAGTGTACGTGATCGATTCACGCCGATTGGCCAAAACTTTGCCGATCACGCGTATTTTGTTTTTTTTTGCCCATTCAGGCGGGATATACATTTAGACGGGGAAAAATTAAGCAATTTTTAACGATTTTTTAAGCTGAGAAATAATTATTCTACATTTATTAAACTGTAGGTAATTGTATTTAAAGCATACGAAACAATTTGTTTAAATTCGGCGTGCTGTCTAGCTTCCCGTAGATTTCGATTTGAAAAAAATTTCAAATTTTTTTTCGGTTAGAACGCGTATAGTTTCTATTTGACGGTAATTAAAATGAAGAAAATGCAAATTTAAAGCCTTAGGCCACAGTAACGGGAATTCAACAATTTCTTTCGTCATTCACTCATAAAATTAATTACACATCTATTCAGTATGAATATCAAGGTGTTAGAAATTTTTTTTTTCGATGTACAAAATGGCCGACTACTCGAAACTCCTCGAAACAGCTTTTTTCCAATTGGCGTGACAAATAACTTCAACAATTTCTCTCGATTTACTTCAAATTTAAACATTATGTTCCTAATTGCATTTTGCAGAGAAGTACGTACGGAATTTCAGATCAGTCGAAAACTTTTTATTTTATGAGCAGTTACAACGAAATTTTTCACCGAAAATTCATTTCTTAAGTTCAAATACCTACAACTTTTGAATAAAACAATGTTTTTTAAATTCCGTACGTACTTCTCTAGGTGTTCTAATGTAGATTGACGAGAATTTTTGTTTTTTGTTCTAGGTAAAAAATTGTGGATGCGAAATGTCACGCCGCGGAGCGCCTAAAAAAAGATAACGAAAGAAAATATTAGTAGTCGACCATTTTGTACAACGAAAAAAAGTACATATTTTCTAACAGCTTGATATTCATACTAAATAGATGAGTAATGAATTTTACAAGTGAATCATTTTTTCATACGAAAAAAAATTGTTAAATTCGCACATGATTTTATACCCGTTACTGTGGCCTAAGGCCTTGAGAGAACGGCACGCATTGACAAAAAAATCAACATTTCACGCAAAATGTAAATTTAAAAAAGTAGTTTTTTTATTCTCGTTCTCAAAAACAATTCTCGCCAAGTAGAAGCTAGCAATATTATTGCTATTTCTGCCAAGTTTCCTCTCAGTCGGCTCAATAGTTTTTGAGTAAACCTGCACGCCAATTTCGAAAATGCAGTTTTGAGATAAACGCGTTTGAAGTTTACATAGAATTTGAATTAAATTGCACTAGGTACTTGTGGTAACTGATTACTTAGGTAATCTGTTACAAGGTAACTAAATGATCACTTATCGTAGTAAGGGGGCGTCCATTAATTACGTGAGGCGTTTAGGGGGGGGGGGGAGGGGGTCGAGCGAAATCTCACCCAATCTCCCGTGGGGGAGAGGGGGGCTTCGGCAAATATCACGTAATTTTAGTAACTTTAGTCATTTTAGTAATCACGTAATTTTTATCACGTAGGGAGAGTCTCCCTACTACTTTACATGGTGGAGTAAATGGTACTACAACCGCAGTTACTTCTACTACAATTTATTTTCCGTGAACGTATGCATTTTGAAAAATCTCACGTGAGATTAGGGGAGGGGGGAGGGGGTCGAGCAAAATCTCACGACATCTCACCAGGGGCAGAGGGGGGGGTCGAAAAATCGCCAAAATCACCTCACGTAATTAATGGATGCCCCCTAATTGCAATTGTTAGTTATATATTTAATTGCTTTCTACTCATCTCTGCCTGCCCCTCTGCGCTCTTGTTTCTCCTCGGGCGCGCGCTCGGATTCAGAGTTGACGGGCTGTAACGTTTGGCGCTTTTCGAATTTTGCTTTGAAACTTTGAGAAAATATACTACATGCATAAATCGATTTTTTTTTATCGTTGCAAATGTAAATGCCGGTTTAAGGTGCTGATATTTGTTCGTGAATGTTGCAGTGGCGACGAACGAGGGAGAGCTCGATCTGTCCACCAGTTTAAGGGAGTACGCCTGGTTTCACGGGACTCTACCGAGGTCGGACGCGGCCCAGCTCGTACTCCACAACTCCGCGAACGGCCACGGAGTATTTCTCGTCAGGCAGAGCGAAACGAGAAAAGGAGAGTTCGTCCTTACGTTTAATTTCCAAGGGAGAGCTAAGGTAACGAATACTCGAGACCTGATAAGAGAAGCTTGTACGCGTTCGCACATTTTTAGAGATCCGTAGCTACTAGGAGCCGCGTGATTTCGTCACACACTTTACCGGACAGTATGCGTGCACTCTACGAACTTTCGATCGGGACGCAATTTTAGAGATCCCGGCCGAAAAAGGCGCTATAGAACGTTCGTGATGGAATTCAAAAGAAAAAAAAAGAACCAGCTTCTTGCTTTATTCTTCTTTCCTACTTCTTTCCTCACGACCTTGTAACGATCCCGTAAACTCGTGAGTCATTTTTTGGTCAATGCAAATAGAAATATCTTAGAGAGACTAAAAAGAGATTTACTCCAAATGTACTGTTTTATGAATTATGTAGATGAAAAGATGATAAAAATTCAAAACATTAGAGCATGAAGAATATATTTTACAAATAATGTTTCTAGTAAAAAAAAACTATGGAAAGTCTACTTTCCACCGGTAGTGTCAGGGTTGTTACGCATATGGAAAACAGGGAAAACCGGGAAAACTCAGGGAATTCCTTTTCGCCCGGAATAATCAGGGAAAAGTCATGGAATTTTGGAAATTCTTCGGGATTTTCTCAGAATTTACTTTTCGCAAGAATTACGAAAAGTGAAACGGACTTGACGGAAAAACTGAACAGTATAGAAATAAATATTTTTGTATATTTTTAATATCGATATGATTTTTCATTATGGACAAAAAAAGTTACTTCAGTGCCAAACATTGAAAATGTAAAAAACTGAAAACGAATTTACCGTAAAGTTCTATACATTTGCATTCGATCTGTCGATACACAATCACATAATTTTTATTATAGATAAGTGTTCATATTTATTTTTTATTTATTGTCACCGGCATAAAAATTCTGTTTATAATTTTAAAAAAGTTTTTTTTTTTTTTCAATTTTATTTCAATTTTTAACATTTTCATATATTTTATCTTAAAAAAATTATGTTATCCATTTCAACATAATTTTTCAATAGATCGACCGAATTGACAATTTCCTTTGTTTTTGTAAGTCGGTTAAAAATCTCGCTTTTTCACAAAAATGATACATTGCTATTTATACGTATATAATTTTTCCCGTATAGTTTGTAACGTTTACAAATACTAGTATGGTTGAACCGAGACGTGTGGTATTTAACTTAAAAACATATACAGGGTGTCCCAAAACTCAACGATAATCTGAGACCGGATGAAAGGCCAAGTTATACCAGTTCTGGGAAAAATAAAAAAAAATCCATATCACTCAGTTCAGCGATAATAGACATTTAAAAAAAAAAGTTGAAATTCGACACCCTTGGTCGCATTTTCAAGTCCTGTGATCACCAATGTCACAATTTCGCTGTGATTTTTTTAATTTCGTGATCTTCATTAACGATGCTATTAATCGCAACTACAAATTAGTGCAAAAAACATTGTTAATTTAATAAAATAAGTTAAGTTTTAGTGAGTCATGGTTCACAAAAATATTGTTACTTAACTTTGACACTTCATTTTGAAAAAAAAATGTACTACACTACCCTTGGCAAGTTATTTCAAAAGATGGCGCATTTAATCAAGATTTCAAAATGGTGCAACACTTGCCACTTTTCTTGCCATTAAAAATTTTATTTCTTATTTTTTTCAAATTGAGCTCATTTTGAACAACTCAACATTAGGAATTTTTGTTACTAAAATTTGTTATTTTTTGTTTCTGGTCTGAAATAAAATTATTATTTTTAGTAAAGAGGTAATTGAGTCAGTTAATAACCAATTTTTATTGTAAAAAACATATGTTTTTTACAATAAAAATTGATTATTAACTGATTTTTAGTAAAGAGGTAATTGAGTCAGTTAATAACCAATTTTTATTGTAAAAAACATATGTTTTTTACAATAAAAATTGATTATTAACTGACTCAATTACCTCTTTACTAAAAATAATAATTTTATTTCAGACCAGAAACAAAAAATAACAAATTTTAGTAACAAAAATTCCTAATGTTGAGTTGTTCAAAATGAGCTCAATTTGAAAAAAATAAGAAATAAAATTTTTAATGCCAAGAAAAGTGGCAAGTGTTGCACCATTTTGAAATCTTGATTAAATGCGCCATCTTTTGAAATAACTTGCCAAGGGTAGTGTAGTACATTTTTTTTTCAAAATGAAGTGTCAAAGTTAAGTAACAATATTTTTGTGAACCATGACTCACTAAAACTTAACTTATTTTATTAAATTAACAATGTTTTTTGCACTAATTTGTAGTTGCGATTAATAGCATCGTTAATGAAGATCACGAAATTAAAAAAATCACAGCGAAATTGTGACATTGGTGATCACAGGACTTGAAAATGCGACCAAGGGTGTCGAATTTCAACTTTTTTTTTTAAATGTCTATTATCGCTGAACTGAGTGATATGGATTTTTTTTTATTTTTCCCAGAACTGGTATAACTTGGCCTTTCATCCGGTCTCAGATTATCGTTGAGTTTTGGGACACCTTGTATATTTGATGAAGACAAATTGTTCTTTATTTTACGCTACTCCGGGTCGTTTGCAAAATCTGGAAGAGTCGGGGAATTTCCGGGTCAATAATGCGTAACAACCCTGAGTGTACGTCCGTTTGTCGCCACAGAACCTCCATTTTTGTGACCCTTCGGTTAAAAAATCTCAGATAATTCCCGAAATTGACATCCAGTGAGTTATTCCAAATAAAATGATTGCGTTTATCGCAAAATCATTATTCCCGGGAGAAAAAAAACTAAGAAAACGATCCAGCGATGCAAACTAAAAAATCACATAGTCCACACTTGTCACTTCACTGTTTCCTATTCCTTGCAGGCTCCACAGTCTCCCGCAACCATTCCTTTCCCAATGCACTGCCGTATGTCGCACCCGGGGCACAGGGCAACTGTGGAAAACCCGAGTATTTTACTTCGGCTCGGTAGTAGGCGCGCCAGCCCCCAAGCGGTCACCCATCCAAGTATCGCGTATTCCATTATGTACCATCTACCGTATTTCATTCACCTTTCGTACGAGTCGTTCGTGTCGAATTTGTGAGCGCGCGAATCTCCCGACTGATCGAATTACCGTTGACGCTCCTCAGCATCTTCGAATGACACTGAACGACCAGGGGCACTGTCGAGTGCAGCACCTCTGTTTCCCGGCGATACTCGACATGCTGGATCACTTTCGTCAGAACGCGATACCGCTGGAGTCCGGTGGTACGGCGGACGTGATGCTGACGGAATTCGTCGTCGCGAGCCAGACGAGAGTCCCGCATCACGCCGCGTCGAGCTCGAACGCTCAACAACTGCAGGAGAGAAGGCCCGCGGCAGCCCCGGAGCCCAGAGAAGTAAGAGTCAGCAGCGGAAGTCTCACTCCTCTCGAGTGAGCGCGAGTGGCCAACTCCCCACAGTCTGAAGTCTGAACTGCAGACAGTGAGTAGATAAACAAAAAAAAAAAAAGCTAAAGCGAGAGATGAGAGCCCCCTTTTTAAAATACAAGAGCGATAGTTCGTGGTGAAATCGAAAGACAAAAAGGAAAGAATAATAGCCTAGCGACGCGTACAATTAACAATCGACGAGATAACGACGTCGCGCGACGCTTTTAATTTTTCCCGTACTTATCGAAGAGTGACAGCGCGGTTCGGTGACTGCTTTATCGCGTGATTATCGAAGAAATTGAATACGAAACGTTGGACCGTGGGTGAAGGGGCTCGCTTTCACACAAAACGTTCCCACAACTTTCCGACGACAATTTCTCGCACTTCGACTCGAGTGTTCTCTCCCCCCTACCTCTCTATCTACTCATTCCTCATCATTCTCGACGTGTGTACTTTCTTTTTCATTCTTGTTCATTCAATTTTGTATTTTGCCTTTATTCCTCTTCTGGTTCTCCCTGCGTCAATGCCGCAGAGGAGACAAACAAATGATGCGATTCGCTGCGATCGCTCGTTGCGACATTCGCCAATTATAATTACACGAATAATTGTGGGGTTCGACCCGATATCATGCAGGTACAGACGTACGGAGGTTCGATAAGGATCAGGGCCGAGTCTTTGGAACCACTCGCACAACAGAGCAACAGCAACGCCGAGCAGAACGCCACATCGAGCGGTAGAGCCGTACAGAACGCTTACAGTTTTCTCTGACGCTGGATCCGCAGTACTTTACCCTCGGGCTATCGACTCGTCAGTCCGCCAGATTGAACGTGTCACGATCGATCGCGAGTGTCGTCGTCGTCGCGATCGTTGCACGTTAAAACTGCACTCCCGAAGGGGCACTTCGAATCTAGGCTGCCTGGAATACACGCATGTTCATTCCTATCTTCAGTGTACAGACTGGTGCGATCGGACCTGACTTCGGTTCGTTTCGGTAAACTCAGACGCCATCGAACTTGTATATACATTAGGGTGACGGAAAGAATATTATACTATTGCTCTTTTGGACAATAGTATTGAGTATACGAAAATGCCCGCCAAATTTGAGCTCTCAAACTCAAGACTCAGGCGCCCGAGAATTTTTTTTCTCATTTCATCAACACGGAAAATTCGCTTGTCACGCTCAACCCTAAATAACTGAAAAATTAATTGATCGTCAAATGAGAACAGTTTTTTTTAATTCAATTTTATTTTCGCACGAATTAAAGCCTTTTTTGAGCTGTAGGAATCAGCCCAAGAATCTTCAATCAAGTTTGACGATGATGAGTTGTCGATTTATTAAGACGAGGGTGAAGAGCGAATTGTTTGTGTAAATCAATTGGGGAAGAATTCTTGGACTGGTCAAAGACGTTATATCTGGCGTTGTGCGTGCCTCAGGCTATTGTTCGAAGACGTGAGAGGTCATCTTTTTCTGACGCACCTCGTTATATGTATAGTGAGATTTTTCAGATATGGGAAAGAACCTGCAGCGACGGCTGGCACGCGCACAATTCAAAGTGAAATAGCATTGCACGATTTTAGATCGAGATTCGTTGCAATCCGACGACGTCAGTGGCTAAGAGTTGCAAATTATTGCTCGTGTCCCGAAGTGACGTTGAAATAAAATGCCGAAATAGGCTCGTAAGAATGTTTCGATGAAAATGAAGGAAAATCTGTCATGATTGATTGATTCAAGAGACTGAGTACGCGATACAAACTCGATCGTATAGATCCAACGTTGTAATAGCTGTATTGCTTTTTAGTATAAGTTTTAGAGTTTTATTTTTTGGGCATTGCCCTTATAACAATCGTTGTTTTTTTTTACTTTTTCTTTTACATGACCTCACGAGAGCCAAGTAAAATTGGGGTAAAAAGTGTGGAGCATTTGCACCCAGCAGTGGAGATAGTTGTTTTTTTTTGACATATTCCGGAATCTATTGGGTGTACAAGTTGTCAAGAATGATTTTTTTACCTACAATTTTGTACGATTTTTTAAAAGTTCAGTCCTATTGCCCAAAGAAAAACCAAGTTATACGTACAAGTGGACTAACTATCGATCGAAACTCCGAATATTTTTCCTACTATTGTCAAGAATCAATCATACCAGATTTTTTTATTCTCGATACTCGCGCAAACGATCAAAACGAAGCGGTACGTCGCATTTTCGTTCTATACTCGTTTATCTCTTTACGCTTTAACGTAAAGATAACAAGAATGACAATCGAATGTCAAATTATCGGCAGTCATAGTTCGACAGATTTGATTAGTTGCAAATGAAAAATAGAGGAGCGTCGGGCCTGATAATTTCCCCGGTACGTGCACGCAGCACGTAATCCTTGATAATAATTTACGGCTCGTACTCTTTCGATAACGCGGCCAAAAGTTGTACACCTACTGTTCAACGAGTTTTGTTGGCTATGCACGTCACGCCGTCGTCGCTGATTGGTTGAATTATCTCGTATCCGTAATTTGCCAAATAAATACGTACGGCCGGATCGATATTTTTATCGGAGGAAGAAAAGCACAGCATGACGTTGGATCTGTGAGACTCGCGAGTGTACTTCTAGGATAAAAAAAGAAACTGACGGATGGCGAATGGACGAAAAAGTGGCTCGATCTTAGTCGTGTCAGTGGATACTGAAAGAGTGAGAAAAAAAACGGCGGTGGTGGTCCGAGTCCATCATTGCATACCTGAAGCTTATAATCGTATACGAATCCTATTGACTCTGTAGGCCTTTTTTATTTTCGAGGCATACTCCTCCCATTTTCGAACTGCTCGCGATATCTTGCACCTGTCGACTTTGGTCTTTTAATCGTTGTTTTATTTTTGAGAAAAAGAAAACGTCAGTTCAAGATAATTCACAGCGGCAGTTCGAGCAGCCCCGATTATTAGTGTACGGATCAAGATCTTGCACAAATTAGATACTTTCCCCAACGTTATAGAGAACGTTTCGAATACTTGTACATATTTATGAATTTTACGAGAGTTGCAACTATCACGATATCGATTGAGCTACCCCTCTCTTTGAAGATTCTTATTGTTTTATATTAATATTATTATTATTATTATTATTATTATTATTAACGATCGATTGAAATTATCGCATTCGCGTTGTCATGGACATGTGCTCCAATCGGCAACGCGAACTTCCCCAATTTTGGGGATATCCACGCTCGCGCTTTTCGAGAAAAGCGTTCCTCGCTAAAAAAAAGAAAAATAAGAAGACAGCAGGTTTGCCTGCGTTTTCCCATAAGACTGGACCCAACTCACTTTTTTCGGGTTTGCAACTGTAGACTCTCGTATCTCGAATCTACCAATAAGAATTCTTTGGTAAAAGAAAAAAAGAAGAAAATACGAAGCATACTAAAGCCGCATTTCATTTTGCATTGTATCCCTGAAAAGCTCGGTGCTAAAGAAAAAATACGAATGTGTCAGCGTGCGAGAATGAAAGTGGAGAAAGAGAGAGAAAGTGACGTAGCTCGATTCTCAAGTGTTTGTTTCCACGTGTTCTACAAATACTCCGATTCGTTTGTGAGCCGATGTTTTTTTTAATTTTTTACTTCGATTAAACGGGGGAAGAGTCAGATCGAAAGTTTCACGCCATAGCTGCGGTACTTAAAAGTTTTTGGGTGACGGTCTTTACCGAAATATTGGTTTTCCTTATTGACAGTACAACAACAACAAAAACAATGATGAAACACCGATCCTTCGCTATAGGTCGAAATCGACGATAGCTCTGCGTTTCCAACTTTGTCCGCCCACTAGTCGCATCTTTCCTTTTCTTCTTTAAATTTGTATCTCTTTTTGAGTATTTTTTTTCTACAGCTCTCACGATCACGCAAGATCGGGGAAAGCTCAATTTTTACGTAAGTTGCATTTTGATGGTCCACACTGTAAATATTGCAATCATGTGTCTTGTTTTTCTTATTCAAGAAGTTTGAAGAATATATGAATGTGAGAACACACACACACAATAAAAATTCTCACTTTTTTCATTGATTACGAAATTTTGTGGGTCGAACCAAAATTGAAAGAAAGAACGCGATTGAAAGAAAGAAGAGTGTGTGTGTGTGTGTGTGTATATATCGTATTGTATACTCTGCCGGCTTAATGGATTGTTGGATGGAATAAACGAGTTTGATTTGCGCGATGTTGCGTTGAAGTGTGCACACGAACATTGCACAATATACACACACACAAACTACCGGTGAAAAGTATAAAGGCACTTGACTAATTCACGATTGAGATTGAACGGATCTCGGCCAAAAAAGGCGTAAAGGGATATAAAATACAAGTCCTGCTTTTCTTCTCATACCCTATTACTTTATTTTTACTCACTACGTGACCTTGAGGGTATGCTACTGTGATAAACTGAAAATCAGGGTTGTTGGAAAAATTAATTTTGAAAAAATACGTATGATTGATAGATAATTTGGACATGTATTTGTATGTACATTAAAAAAGTTGTGTATCAAATTTCGTAAAAAATAATAATTAAAAAAATTTTAAACAATTTCGCGAAGGACCTTTCAACGTGAGAGGCTTAACGGCGTACTTGATTTTGGCCTCCGGGTTGATCTTGAAACGAATAAAACCAGCTTTTTTTTCTTGAGAATATATAATATTGGCTAAGACTTGACTGAGTTTTTCTGGTTATCGTGTCTCGGTCATAAAAAAAATTGACTTTTTTTTCGATTTTTCTATGAACAATGACTATTTTTGTTAATAACTAATGAAAAATAATATTGAGAAGAAAAACGTCCGTCACGATTAAATTACTATTACACTGAGTAAGTGTACGAAATTTCAAGTAAATCCGTTTAATAGATATCGAAAAACAGAGTTTCAAGAAAAACGCGTTTAAAGTTTGACTAGCAGTTATAGCGTCGTAACCATAAGTTCGCCTTGAATCTGCGAGTCCTGCATCTTCCTCATCAATTTGAGTTGCTTGAAGCGACGAACGAGTGTTCGTAATTTTCACAGTAGCCTTCCTGATATTTTGCGCAATCTTGTTCAGCAGTTTCTTAAGGGCGGGGTAAGGTTAATTCGGTGAAAAAAGGCATGTTTTAAAGATTTTTTTTTCACGATCAGATAGTGTTATTTTATTCAGTCAATTTCCATATAATAATGCAACATTTGAACAATACTTTCCTAAATTTTCATTGCAAAATATTGAAAATTGAGCGAGCGACAGTGAATCTCCGGAGGCGCCTCGAAAAAAAGTTGTTTTGCGGTGTACGTCATAACTCGCAAGTGAATCATCTGAAACAAAAAAATCAAAATGCATTTGTTAAAGGAGATGTTTCTCGAGGTGACCACGGGAGGATTTTTTTCTTCGATTTTTCAATTTTTCGTAGCACTTTGGAGCCAAAAAACTGATTTTCGCTTAAAATATCGGCTAATTTGTTGTAAAATTAATAATTATTTTTAAAAAACAAAAAAGCTCCCGACAATACCTGGTGAATTATGTGAAGAAGTGCTATGCAAAATTTCAAAACGATTGGTCCAGCAGATTTTGAATTATGGCGTACACGGACTTCAAACATGACAAGTTTCAGAAAAACGCTTTAAAGTTTTACCCACTGAAAATTAAAAAAAAAACTCGATAATTTGCTTATACTCACGCAGAGTCGATGCCAGGTCCGTAGAGCAAAAAGCTTCCATCAACATGATCTAGAGCATCTTTTTGCATTTGTCTACGCAAAACTCTTCTTTCTTTACTGTCGTGCGCGCTTGCTACTCTGCTCGGCCTGGACCAACGGACGCTCAAATACTTATAACTTCGTCAATTTTGCTCCGATCGACTTGAAATTTTGACACAATTTTCTTGAAATATTATGCATTGCTTTAATTTTTTTTTAAATGCAAAAGAAATTGTAATACCTTACCCCCTCCCTTAAGGAGTGTTCTTTTCGAACCATGGGATGTGGGATAAAATATCTGGGAGGAAAATAGTCCGATTGAAAAAAAAGCCCGTACTTTTCGCTGGTAGTATACGTGCACGTATGTGTTGATATGAGAACACATCCCACGCATAATTGAATTGTGAGTTTTGTGAATTTCGTTTCACCACATAGTGTAACTGAGAAGCAACGTGATTGACAGGGGACCGTTCTCGTCAGCTGCCATTGATAATTATTTTAATACATATTTACAGGTTGATTAACTATGAGTTAGTCACTCGAAAACACCTACGAATATTGATTTTAGACGAAAAAGTCAGAGCTACAATGCGAATGCTTATCGATGTCTACATACTAGTAGCCTTAGATTTCTTCAGGGAAACTCCCTTTTTTATTGATCAAAAATGTACAGCACAAAAAAACTAAAGCAATGACTTACAATATCATGACCTTGAAATACCAAAAAATTGCAAAACGGCAATTTAAGCGAGGCGAGTAAAAAAGCGGTAGTTTTAGACGCGAATGGGGTTTTTATTGCGTGACGTGTTAAAAAATTTGTCCACTAACTGCGATACGTTTTACTATACGATTTCTAAATGATGCCCGAACTCTGCAACTTTTCGTTTAGTCCAGTCGAAATAGGATTTCACCTGGAATTAATTCCGGGCTTCGATTTTCTTTTTTTATACTAAGGGGTGGGGGGGGGGGAGTGATTGGTAGTGTAAATCTCGATTTTCGGGAAAATCCCCCTGGTGCATTTGCCGCCATCTTGATTTGAAGAGGGATTTTTTTTTGTTTTCCGAATAACTCGCTTATTTTCAACCTTAGAGTGAAAATGATTGTATTCAAAGTTGTGGGAAATGTAATTCTCCACAAGTTTGGTGATTATAATTTTTACCCTAGGATCGATATTTATAGAGTTAGACTGCTAAAAGGGGTAAAAAAACGTTTTTTAAAAACTTATCTCGTTTATTATCAAGTTCATTGTAAAAATGGTAATAAATAATCACATAGGAAATTTTATTACCTCCAACTTTGGTTATTAGCATTTTTACCCTCGGATCAATATTTTCGGACTTATACTTAATTTAGGGGTGAACTTTTTTTTATGTTCAATTATTTCGTTTATTATCAAATTTATCGTAAAAATGGTAGGGCGTAATCGGGTAGGAAATTTTACTTTCTTCAACTTTGGTCGGTACCATTTTTACCCTGGGATCAATATTTTCGGACTTATACTTAATTTAGGGGTGAACTTTTTACCCCTATTTGCAGTGTAACTCTATAAATATCGATCCTAGGGTAAAAACTATAATCACCAAACTTGTGGGGAATTACATTTCCCACAACTTTTGATATGATCATTTTCACTCTAAGGTTGAAATTAAGCGAGTTATTCGAAAAACAAAAAATCCCTCTTCAAATCAAGATGGCGGCAAACGCACCAGGGGGATTTTCCCGAAAATCGAAATTTACACTACCAACAACCCCCCCCCCCTAAATATAAAAAAAGGAAATCGAAGCCCGGAATTAATTCCAGGTTAATCGAATTTTAGACCTATCTCGACTGGACTAGTTAGAGATAACTCGGACCGCGTGGTTTCAGCAATGGTGTTAAAATGGGCGATCGAGAAGGCCAGCCGAATTTTTCCTTTAACTCAAGGTCATCCCAAGGTCATGATATAGGTCATTAGTTTTATTTTTGTTGTGCTCTACATTTGGGCCAATAATGAAGGTCTTCCCTTTAGATAAATAGAGGTGACCTTGAAATCAGGTTAATACCGCCGCTTGAAAAGCGTAAGGCTACTAAAATATAGACATTGGCAAATTATTCAAATTTTCTCCGACTTTCTCGTCTGAAAAAAATATTCATAGGTGTTCTCGAGTGACTAACTTCTAGTGAATCGCCTTATGCCTTTCCCTTCCGCACATCGCACAAAGCTCTCGATAATTGTTGTTCGTACTGTATCCGAGCGAAGAAAAACGGAGGACGAAGCTTGAAAGGGAAAAGAGAACAAAGCCGACCAGCGTACTCGAGCTTTGCATCGTTTTAATCGCTGAAATTGTAACAAAGATTCCATCGTGATGTGTTCCATGAGGCTCTTATCGCGGAATATCAGTATTTCCGTGGTTCAAGCCGTAATGAAATACGTGAGATTTCATGTACAGTATCTATCTAGTCTAAATAAAAAAATAAGCTCTGAATGGATAATTGTACAATGATTATTGCATCGCGCGAAGTAGGTCAACACCGTTCCTACTCTCAGTCGTCTTCGTCGTCCAAAACCGGAGATATCTGCAATGATACAAAAATATCTGTGCTACCTACCGAATTTCGAAGTTTCGTGTCGTTTTCTTGGATTTACGTAATTTTCTCACATAATACTCGACGTAAGAGAGGGTACCCTTGTCGCTCTTGACCATGTATTGAAAGGAGAGAAGTCCGTACTCGTCGGTCCTGAGAGACACTTTGCTGGCGCAACCGAGCGCCTTCATGGCAGGTCTTATGTGCACGAACTTGTAGCCAAACGTCAATGGTCCTTTGCACTTGAAGTATTCGACCAGGTCATTGTCGTGCGGGAGCTCTATGCGGCAGAGGCCACCGAGACCGTAGGTACTTATCCGGAAGTACGGAGGATCGGGCGACAAATGTAACTGATGAGAAAAACAAAACGGTCGCCCAATGAGCACAAGCTTTTTGGTTTTAATCCTAGGGACACACTGGCTGAGGAACTTTAGGGTGAAACGAAAAATCTAACCGTCGCCCCTTTGAGCACTTGCATAATCGAAAAAAAAAAATGCATGGCACATTTGAGCGGTGGCACTTAAGGAGGTTGCAGCGCTTCAGTTGAGTCAAATGACGATTTATTGATTTTTTTTTCAATGAACGTCAAAAAAATGCACACGAGGTACAGATTCATTCTGTATGCTATTTTTTTTAAATATATCATTAAAGGGCAAAATTATGCTTTTTAATATTCTTATTACGTAAAGTAGAAAAACTTTTGTGTTACTACCAACTTGAAAAAGCATAACATTATCGAGGATTATTATGAAAAAACTACGACCACGAATGTTTTATGCAATTCACAATAAAATTTTGAGTAATTTATAATTATGCCTGTTTGTATCTACGTCACGAGCTTATTGGTCCATGGTTTACGATGGGCAAGATGAGAATTCTTTTTTTTTCTAAATGTTTACAACAGTTCAGTTTGCGTTAATCCGTTGTTACAAATGGTTTATCTTGGTGCTAGATAACAAAAAAATTACATAACCTTTAGTGTGAAGGTCTTGCCCATCTAACCGCACGTTAAATGACATACGTTAAACTATTTTTTATCTTTCGTGTTTGGTGGTGGAAAAAGTTCAAAAAATTCGTAAAGACTCAGTATAGTCTAAACAATAACATGTATTTTTTATGCAATTTAACCTTGGATTGTGGCTGACGCTCCAACCTCCTTAAGTCGGGATATATATTTACAACGATCAAAAAATCGATTTCTTTTTCTTTCTCTTTAAACGACAGAACTATATATGAGGCATTCTACATCACTGGGCCACTTTTTTTTCAACCTCTTTAATTTTTTTTCAAAATCTGCCAGCTCGAAATATTAGTCAAACGGAACGTTTGTGATTTTTTTTAGTTTTTTACGCGTCCGTTCAGGATTTTCAATTTTTCATTACGAACACTGTATCCGAAAAAATGTTCATCAAACAAAAAAAACAACAATAAACACTTTTTATTTTTTCCGCTTTATCGAAAAAAATCAAAAGCATAATTTGTCTGCATTGAGAAAATTGAAATTTGGCAAAAAAATGAGAATAACATTTTTTTAAACCTAATAACACACTTTCGATTTTGGTACAAATTTTAGAGGATGCTTGTTATTGGGTAAAGAGTCTGCGTAAAAATTTCAGAATGGTACCTGCAGTGGGTAGGATGAAAAAAATAAAATAAAAACCCTGCGAAATCTCATAACCGCATATATGCGGTTATAAAAACTCTGCGAAATCTCATAAAATGCGGTTATGAGATTTCGCAGGGTTTGTATTATTTTTTCATCCTAACCATTGCAGCTACCATTCTGAGTTTTTTTCGCAGACTCTTTACTCAATGACAGTCATCCCGTAAAATGCCTACCGACATCTAAATTGTGTTATTAGGTTTAAAAAAATGTTATTCCCATTTTTTTTTGCCAAATTTGAATTTTTCGAATTCAGAAAAATTATGATTTTGATTTTTTTCGATAAAACGAAAAAAATAAAAAGTTTTTATTCTTATTTTTTTTTGTTTGATGAATATTTTTTCGGAAACAGTGTTCGTAATGAAAAATTGAAAATCCTGAACGGACGCGTAAAAAAATCTAAAAAATTACAGACGTTCCTTTTGACTAATATTTCAAACTGGCAGATTATGAAAAAAATTGGAGAGGTTGAAAAAAAAGTGGCCCCGTTGATGAAGAATGACTCATATGTAGAATATTTTCCCAAAGTTTCAAAGCGAAATTCGAAAAACTTCAAACGTTACAACCCGTCAACGCTGTGCCTCACCGCTCAGATTCGGGACGCGTTTTTCTCAAAACTGTATTATCAAAAATGGCGTCCAGAATTACTCAAAAACTATTAAGCTGATTGAGTTGAAACTTGGTAGAAATATTGATAATATTGGTACCTTCTACTTGACAAGAATTGTTTTTGAAAAATTGGAAGAGAAACGACGTTTTTAGTCCACATTTTACAGAAGTATTGCGTGAAACGTTGATTTCTTTTGTAAATGGATGCCATTTTCTTAAATTTGCACTTTCTTCATTTTAATTACCGTCACATAGAAACTATACATGTTCTAACTGAAAAAATGTTTGAATTTTTTTGCAAATCAAAGTCTACGGGAAGCTAGACTGCACGCCGATTCGAAACTCCCGCGGCGATCTTGCTGTAACACTCTATCACAGCTCCGCCATTTTGACGATGAATTAATATTTTTTTAATTGTTTCGTATACATATACTATTAAAGTATACCTAAAGTTTGATAATTATAGAATAATTATTTCTTAGTTTTTAAAATTCTTCAATAATGCTTATTTTTTTCCTGTGGCAATTAAGTGAGTGTCAGTTAATTGCCATGTTGTTAAAAATAATTATTAAAAAAAACGACGATCGTCATCCACTCGTATTTATTGTTAACTTGAATAACTAGTTTGGTTTTTAGATTTCGGATAGACCCTTTGAGCCCGACAGTGTCCACCGCCAAACGTCGCGAAAAAATGTCATCACCTGCTGGTGGCCATGTTTTTGTTGTTTTTCTATGAGGTTGAAGTTTGCATCGTTGGCATGCAACGAAAATTAATATTTCTGAATTCCTTTAATTTCTTTTGGCACATTATGCCTCCAAAAAACCTTCAACCGTTTTTTGAGCTATTTATTTGCCAATCTACAATGTAAATCTATAAGAATTTTTTTTTTCAATAATAATAAATGCACGAAAAATAAAATATGAAACAAAAATTCGTTGCGTTCCAACGATGCAAACGTCAGCAGCATTGTTTTTCTGTATTTTTTGGTCATTTTTTATCGGCTCTGAATATACGCACCTTGCGTTAAATAAAATCGCAAAAATCAGCAATTTTCCGACCCGTTACACCCTTAAAAAAGAATTCGGAATTGGCCATTTTTTTCGGACCTCTAGGTAGAAGCAGTCCCTCAAATTTTCGTTTTTCATTGTACCTCCATGACTTCGCTGGTAGGATCGACTTCGTTCAAAAAATCCCTCAACAATTCAGTCTGTAGTACGACCTTGTTGAATACCGTGTCTGGATCCAAATGAAAGTCCACTAGCTCATCCGGTTGCTGCGTTTTCAACGAACAATCGGTTATAGCGCCATCTTCCACTATCAGCACCGACACTGGATGACCAACGCCCTAACAACATTCGGAGCGTTTTTATTTCATTTACACAACTTTCTACGGTGAGCTTTGCCCAATTTGCGAAAAAGATCGCATTCTTCGATATGTACTTTGTAAAACAATTGGAGGGCTACGCCTGTATTCTGGCCCGACATACTGCTCCAGAACATCCCCAGGCACTCCACCAATATTATCAAGTTTATCTTGAACCTCACATCCTCCTTGAGGCTGAATTCTTCGAAAACTTGGCTGGGAATGTAACAACTCCCCTGCATACATTTCGAATCTTCGACGGTTACTCGCAGACCGATATCTGTAGCGGAGCACGTTGCTTCCTGAGGACAGAAAAAATGCAGGCAGTCGTATATGGAAATCGCATCGTACAGCTGGTAAATTGGAGTTGTGCTTTTTTTTCTGTATTTGTCTTTTGTCAGAGCTAAATCTTCATAAAGTCACGGACCAGAAATATTTTAGTCACTGCTGAAATTACATAAAATTAGCCACTGCTAAATACTCCACGGTTTTCTGGAATTTACTTTGGCATGACTTTAAATATGACCTTTAAATAAAATAGCAAAGGACTTAAATAAGAATTTAATCTCAATTGAGCAACATTCCCTTTTCCTCTGTCCAACTTTCGCTTTCTTCAGAGCAAAATCTTCGGAACTCCGAAGGCAAAAAATATTTGGCGTTTGCTTCCCATCAGTAGATCTTTTCGCAGTCTAATGTTTCTCAAAACGTTCGATAGCCGCTGCTCAATATTCCAGGGTCTTATAAATTTACTTTGGCATTCGAACGTGAACATTCCTTTGAATAAAGTACCAAACAAATTAACGCGTTACGTTTAACTAGGTGGGTCAAAAAATTGCATTTTCTAAAAATATTTTCATTCGACAGTATCATCTTTTAGCTATATTCCCTGAAAATTTCACTGAAATATTTCTAAAATTGAATGAGCCACAGCTTCTAACAGTCGGCCGGGCGGGCGACTGTAGCACCATAGTTTAAACTGTAAACGCGTTTTTCTCGAAACACTGTTTTCAAAGTCGGTGGACACGATATTCCGAAAACCACCTGATATATTGTTACACATTGTTGTTTGTTATGTATATTACATATAATTGTTCCTTATATATCACAAATCGTCCCAGTTAGTTAACGGAAAGAGGTCGCCCATTGTTCGGTCTATTCAACATTCTCAGGTAGCAGTTTTTTCACCTGGCACAAGTTTAAGGAATTGTATTTTTGGCCGCCCGATTAGCAGAAATGCGCAATCTGAATATGTGCAAAAGCACCTTTCCGTCTCTTCGACTTTCATTTTCTTCAAAGCAAAATCTTCATAACGCTAAGGAAAAGACTCGGCAGTAGGTTCCCATCAGTAAAATCTTTTCACGGCCCAACATTTGTCAAAACGTTCTAGCCACTTCCTAAAAATCCAGAGTCCTTCCGTGACTAATTGCAACATCATCCTCTCTATTATTTTTCCATGTAAATGAAAAAATACCCGTGACGTACCGGTTTGAAGTTGACGGACCTCAGTAGTTGAACGAATGTTTTGAGATTGGCCAATTTAGCGACGAAGACATGGTCATTCGAGAGCGGCGTCATGTTCTTGAGAAACTTGATAGAGCAGCAGGCTCTTGAACTGAGCTGGTGTTATAGTCTTGGAGGACAATTTTCCAGAATCCACACCGGCCAACCAGGCGGCGAGAACGTGCTTGCAAGTGAGATCCGTCTGTTCACTCAGAACCTGAAACCTGCCAGCGGAAAGTGTAAACTCGACAAATGTAAGTAATTTGGCCAGTGAGAAAACAATCGTCAGTCGGAACCTGAAAGCGGCACAGGCGCAGTAATTTACTTCTGGATAAATCATGTAAGCTTCTCCGGAGTGACCCTCGACTTGCAGAAGCCAGCGGGACGAGTTCCTCTTCCTCCTCGCTTCGGTTTCTCCAGGCTCGGCCGCCGAGATACGGGTGACTCTGCCGGCTTCGTACAGCTCCAAAGCCCGCTCGAAGACACTGCCAAACACCGTGAACAGTTTGAGGAGCGTCGCATCCGTGACTGCGAAACGCCATAGTGAGCAATGCCAGTCGAACGACAATCCAAAACAAACGCAAGAGCGAAGATTTTCGAAATTACGCATGTACACACGTACACTTGGCTTCTTTGGTGAAATCAACAGCTGATTCTTCGAGCACGTGTCTCGCTAGATCGTTGATTTTTGTGTCGAATTTCCCTCGCGGACTTGCACTGGCAGATGCTGCGTCCTGGGTATTCATATGAATCTTTTCGGGCCGATTGCCTCGGGCTGTTCCAACGATGATGGTTTCTACATTTATTTCGAACGGTTTGCCGGGCTAGTTTTGAGAGCTTGGGTACGGAGACTGTGTGGCTCGCGCGGCAACCCAGGTAGCATAAATGTCCAATTGAGACGTCGATAAGTTACCGTTGTCAGATTATCTTTATGACATGACCGTAAGATAACTATTCGACATCTTTCCAATGACGTCCCGTATAATGCTGCCGTGAAGTTATATTTTTTATATCTCTCGGCGATGACAACGGATGTCCAAAAGGTATCACAACATATCCAATTGATCACTTTTTTGAGTTATGAAAAAGTTATCTATTTACTGTTTTCTATTGTATCTTTTTCAACATTTCCCATACGATATCATATAGACGAATTACATAAGACGTCTTTTTCACGACATCTTGTAGATATCGACAATTTGCTGTGTTAAGATATTTGGTATTGGCGGGAAATAGTAAAAAGTCATCCAAATGTTGTCGTAAGATGACATCCAACGAATCACTCTTATCATAGTGTGAATATAGTGTGTCATATTTCATTTCAGCGGCAAACAATTGCGTATAACAATAAGTGGTTGAAAAAATAAAGCTGTTGAGATATATATAAGTTAGTGCCTTTTATCCTATTATTCTTTTTGCCTCTGTGAGTACATATATATATTTAATGTATTGCCTTTTTTAGGTTATTCAAGGGATGCTTTGGAGCATTACAACCACTAAAAGGCGTGACCGAACGAAGGCGAAGTCCAATAACGACTGTCGCGTTTTTATAATATAAAATTACACTGCTACAAAAAATGAAGGAAACAGAAAATTTCTTTAATTTTTACCGTGTTTTTGGAACCGTGTATCTATGTGGAAAAAAGTCGTATGGCGATGAAAAAAGCATTTTGAAGCTTCAAGTTTCTACTTCCGAGATCTTTCGGTTAAACATTTTTGTGAGTTACGGTTATCCCGCAATCATAAGAAATAGCGGAAGAAAAAAGATTCAATTTTTTTTTCATGCGTCCACGGGCTTGGGCAAATTTTGTTCAGTTATATCAATGTATAGGTCAGTTAGCTTGTTTATTCAGCTTCAATTTGGTTTTTAGCCCCTCCACGTCAATTTTTTTTCTGAGAAATCCGACTTTCAATGAAAAAAGATCCTTTTGTCTTTGGTCTCAGCAACCAATGATCACACAGGGCATTAAAGGGCAGCTTTGAAAACTTGAATAAATTTATTACGAGACCCTTATGTTGATTTTTGAGACAATATTTTTTTTAACCCTAACATTAATTTGAAAATAGGACAACAAATTACTTCTTATGGTTTTTCAGTCAATCTACCACTACTTTACAAATATTGATGTAAATACTAATGTTGCCAGGTTTTTTTCAGCTTAATGTACCCCCAATAGCTCTGTACATTTTAAAATTGTTCCATCGAACCGTTTTTTGAGAACATTTATGCGATTAATTCTCGAAATTTTTTGCAAAGTTTATTAGGGTTACAAAAAACAGTTTTCTTCAAAACTAGGCATGATCAACAATTGAAAAAGGTTACAGTTTACAAAAACTTTTGATTAATAATTTTTATCAAAAGTTAGAAAAAATTCACCAAAAAAAATTGGTTTAGAAAAAAAGTGCTAATTGGATCTTTTTTTCCGAAAAAATATCAGTTTTGAAAAAAACTAATCACATACAAGTTCTCAGATCGACTAGTGAATACAGCTTGGGTGTATCAACTTTTAATTGATGCAATTAAAGATGAGTGAACTTATGGTGCGTAAAAACCGAATTGTGTGAAAAATGAGTAGGCATTGTTTCCTGAAATAATTGAAAAATAAAAGAAATCTTTTTTGCTCGATTTTTTTTTCTTAAATTTGATAAGCTACTAGTGCAAAGTTGTGAAAAAAGTCGAGGAAAATTGGTCTTTTCATTTTAATTATCATTACACGATGTTTAGGAACAATATACTTGTTCCTTTAATTTTTTTGTAAAACTTTGATCAATTGGTCCGGAAAAACGGGTCGATGGATCAATTAAAAAATTTACAGGGCTATTGGGGGTACATAAAGCCGACAAAAACCTGGCAACATTAGTCTTTCCATCAATATTTGTAAAATAGTGATAGATTTACTGAAAAAACGTAAAAAGTCATTTTTTGCCCTTTTTTCAAATTAATGTTAAGAGGGGGGAAAAAATTTTGCTCAAAAATCAACGAAAGCGTCTTGTAGGAAATTTATTCAAGTTTTCAAAGCGGCCTTCTAATTCTCTGTGCTATTATTGGTTGCTGAGATATCGATGATCAAAGAGGAAAGGATCTTTTTTCATTCAAAGGTGGATATCTCAGAAAAATTTTGACGTAGAGAGACAAAGAAACCAAATTGAAGCTGAATAAATAAGCTCACTCACCTATTTGGGTGAGAAATTTTTTTCTCTCGCTGTTTCTTGTGAATGCGCGATAACCATAGGTCACCAAAATGTGTTGCCAAAGGATCTCGAAACTAGAAACTTGAAGCTTCAAAATGTTTTTTTGTCATCTTGATACAACCATTTTTCACATAGATATAGCGCTTCAAAAACACTACAGAAATTGAAGAAATTTTCTGTTTCTTTCATTTTTTGGAGTAGTGTATATTTCACTTATAATGAATTAATTGATGTTTTATTCATAATGACCTAGCCCACTTCGAACCGACATAACAATATCTTATCAATTTCTTTATTATAAAAATTAACTTATTGATAGCCTAGAGTATTTAATATAGCTTAATATCAGCCAATTTTAATTATCATATGGTAAGCATAGTTGATGAAAGTTTTTGTTGCAATACGAACGAGTACATAGATACACAAGTTCGTATTGAAAGTAACAAAAAATGTCATCATCTATGCTTATTATATAATAATTAAAAATAGGTAATATTGAGCTACATTGAGTATTGTAGACTATTAATAAGTTAATTTTTATAAATAAATGGATAGAATATTGTTACACACACACACACACACACACACACACACACACACACACACACACACACACACACACACACACACACACACACACACACACACACACACACACACACACACGCACACGCACATACACACACCACACATATCGCTAATAAAGAGATTATAAATAGATCCTTACCTTTCGATAGTATTCTTCGATGCCGTCTAGATGTCGTTTCGTCAACTTTATTTGGATGTCTATTGGACGACTTTTAGATGGCAGTAGTATCTTGGTATTTTTTTGCCTTTAAGAGGATATATTTCGGATATATAGATTTTGATGACCATACGCTAACATACCGACAACCGATGAGAGTTAACCTTCAGTTGACACTTGTTAACCATTAAACGTTGCCGCATAGTTAACTATCGGACACAAATAAGTTACCTGCCAAGCGGACATAAGTGATTCGGTTTGTAATTCAAAACGGTGTCTTTTTGGGCGACTAAAAAGTTATCCGTGTCCGTTTCGCCATTTCTTTCGGATGCAATATTGATAACATTGTGCTACCGGAAGTTCTTACGACGGCTACGAAATTGCTTCGGGAATATTTAAAATGCAAACGATAGACGTAAATGCACGGTCTTATATACAGGTCTTGAAACAACAGCGAATTTCAGTGGTGGGGGAAGGTGCCCTTAATCCTCGCGTTTTTAGGGCCCAATGTAGCCACTACGCGCCGCCTGCGATAAGGAGATAGAAAGAGACAGGCTGTATTCCCATATTCAAATGTAAACACCTGTATTTAAATTTTATTTACTCAATTAATCCATATATATTAAAACACTCATTCGTGTTCGAAAAAAATCCACTGCGATTTGAATGGTCGGATCATTGGCTGAGGTAAGTTTTTTCACTTCATTCATACGTAGGTTTGTAGTTTAGATGTCGGTCGTCATAGTCACCGATCTGATTTTTTTCATCTTGAGTTTTGTTTGTGTGTAATACCTCATACCAATGCACGTAAGTACATACGGTTATGACTTAATAATGCGCACGCGCGGTGCGCGTTTTCTGCCAAACTCTGTAGTGATTCGGTCGGTGGCTCTGGTCCGTATTTGTTCGCTGCTTGTCCAGGTTCTGAAAGGTCGGTAAGATAGGAGGAGGCAGGAATTTGCGTTTCGTCTTGGGTACAGTGCAGGGGGCTGGCATCTTTCAGAATTTTTGCTACGCAAAATATCTGCTGTTCTGGACTATGTATATACAGTGCGGAATTGATGAAATTACCGAAATTACTTATACTCTTGCCCTAATGCCGTGTGTTGTGCACGGTTGTACCTCAGGGTACCCGCGTTATCCTGAAAACGTGCATTTTTCACCGCACTAGCCGATCCTCGCACTCGAAGCTATGGAAAGTCTTCGAATTATATGTGTGCGTGTGTGTATATATACATAGCCCTTGCGCGCATCAGGATTGTTCGAGAACAACTAGCGCTGCGAGTGGCAGAGTAGGACATTACAAACAGAGGATATTTTGCGTAGAGAACATTCTGAAAGATGCCAGCCCCCTGGGCCCGCGGGAAAGAGCTTCCGCGGCCATTTTGTCTTCGTCTACTGTTGGCGACGCATCGAACGACGCTCCGCGAGAAGATCCCATTCTCTCAAATCCAAACGTCCGAAAGTTCTCGAAATTGACGAAAAGTTGTTCACCGCCACGATAGACTCTTCCTGGAACTTGATCGTAAGAATCCCGAATATTATCAACTCATTTCCAGCATTTGTGTTCGAAATTCGCCAACGCTGTCTACGTTGGCTGTACGTTTTCCGCGTTAATGTCATAACAGCCAAATAAACCATTTTTCGCCCTTCACTCCTTTCCAGGCTATTTAATATGTCCCTCGTTCTTCTTTACAATTACAATTTCTAATCGACGATTGTTGAGAAACATTACGCGCGTGTTTTTATTTCCGTGTGTATACATATTCAGATAGCAATTTCCAAATAGTTGTCCAGAAGTTGTCTAGATATGGGTACCAAATGTCCGCTTGGATGTTACCTATAAGTTATCATGTGACCAGCAGTTTTTTTCAGGATGGTCGCTAACTTCAACATAACCTTCGAGCGGACATTTGGTACCCGTATAGCCGTCTTTTGGACAACTTTTTGAAAACTGCTACTTTAAAGTATATATATAGTCACATTCATTCTGGCTCACAGAGCTTGGCGCGTGGTCAAGGGGCAATAATCTAGCACGTTTGACAGTGTTCGTTTTTGTGTTGATAAGAGTTTCGAAGACTGCAAGGAATGTAGGCGAGCTCCGGAGGTTAGTACATTTTCATGCCGCATTATTCCGACATTTTCCGTGACAAATGAAATTATATCGCAAATTATTTTATATACATATATGTACCTCACGTGTATCGACATTATATCGCCAATCTTCTAATCTGCTAATGGCTCCGTGCGCAACACGAGCGCCGCGTAGCCGTCGCATTTTTGTCGGCTCTGCCAACGACGGTAAGAAGTTTTACCTTCCAGTAAAATGAACAAAGTAAGTGAAATTTCCTTCAAATGTATATTTTTGTATAGGTACTTGTAACTTTTGTTATAAGAAAAAATGAAGCTATATCATTTATTTGATTAATATTTAATAAACATCTATTGTTGCTGCACCACTAATAATAAATAAAATGTTATTTTGAAACCGTAATGAGCACAATTTTAATAAAACTGGCTTCGAGAGTATAATTCACAATATTCATTTCCAACCTCAAACTCAATCTAAGGGAAATTGTAGGTATCTGCTGAAAACGTCTATAGTTCAAGCTCGTGTCATAAGGCAAACCTCTTTTTTCTTCTAACTGAAGCTATCCATTTGTTGCGTTGTTCTAACTTCCAATTTGCCGTAGGGAATCTATAAAATTTGCATTTACTATTCTTCTAATGCTCTTAATGGAACTACTTTTAATTTGATTAAAAAAATCGCGTACTACACTCATACAGTTTTAACGGATGAATAGCCGCGTTTATTGCAATTTTTGTCCACAGCGGGCGCTGCCTTCGATTTCATTACACGGGTTGACTAATCCCAAAGCCTTCGCTTTATATCAATAAAAAAAAACCCCACCCTATACTCTGTACGGAGCCAATAGTAATATTTTCCCTCGCGATTTACGCACGCTGTGTTTGCGTGTGTAAATAATAAAAAAGATAAAATGCAAATAATAAAAAAGAAAATTTCTACCCCACAAATTTCGACTCCACTGACGAATACGCCAAGGACTCTTTATACACTAAGATATAATTTCATTCGTCGTTCTTGAACCTTTATATGTATACTCACACATATAATAAATTTACTTAAAACTCGTAATTTTTAATAAATTGGGAATTGTGAAAAGTTATAAGTAAATTGTCACTACAAGAAGAATTGTACTTTTTAAATAAATTGTGAACATTACAGATAAGAAAACTTGTGTGTAACGTTCACAGTTTATTAAAAAGTACGACAAAGATTTCGGTCGACAGTCTCCATCATGTTTCGGAGGCTTCATCATGGAAAATGATGAAGCCTATTTCATCGTTGATGACAATTTTTATAGTCATTTTTTTAAAAGAAGTTAGGTTGCTGCTATGGCCCGAAAATCAGGGTTATTTAAAAAAAGTAATTTTAAAGGAATAAGTAAGATCATTGTAGAATCGTTTAGACATGCATTTGTATGTACATTAACAATGTAGTGTATCAAATTCCATGGAAAAATATTAATAACTAAAGAAGATATAAACAATCTCGTGAAGGACCTTTGATCGTGAGGGTGTCCTCGATTTTGGCTACCCGGCTAATTAAAAACGAAAAAAAAAACAGTTTTTTTTCTTCTCAAAATAGATAATATTCGTCTTGACTGAGATTTTTCTTGTTATCGTATCTCAATCAACAAAATAATTGATTTTTTTTTTCGATTTTTCGATGAACAATGACACCATTTTTGTTAATAACTAATGAAAAAAATGCTGAGAACAAAAACGTCTGCCAAGATTAAACTACTATTACACTGAATAAGTGTACCAAGTTTCAAGAAAATCCGTTTATTAGATGTCGAGAAATCGTGTACACCGTTTTGAAACACAATTTAGAAAAAAACGCGCTTAAAGTTTTACTAGCGGTTCCTATCGTTGTAATCATAAGTTTACCTTCAATCTGTTGTTCTTGTACCACACGTTAAGGGGCCAGTCCACTTTTAGAGCGACGAAGAAGGCTATTTTCGTGATTTTTTTTGAGTATTTTATAAAAGATATGAATATAAAAGTTGTTGGGCTTGATAGATAAAGTCTTGGAATACATAAGAAAAATTTAATTCGTTTTTATTCATTTTTAAGTACAAAAACTATAGTTTAACGTAACGCCTCAAAAATAGGTGGGATAAAAGTTGTTGGGCTTGTCTGAAACAAAAAAAATCAAAGTCCATTAGATTCCGTATACCAGCTCCAAAATGACCCTCAAATATAAAGTTTTTTCAAAAAATAAAAAAATGGCAGATAAAAAACGAAAAAAGAGTAAAAATCCAAATTTTAAAATCATCGAGGGTCATCTTGTTGCGAATCACGTTTACAATATGTGGTTCAAATTTCAAGAGAATCGGTTTATTAGTTTTAGAGATACGATGGAGATAGATTTTGAAAACGTTGTTTCGAGAAAAATGCGTTTGAAGTTTATACTATGAAAAACTCTTACCTAAACTGAATCGGCAATTACTGCACCGTACAAAATCCCTTTTAATTGCTCATCATCGTCGATTTCTTCAAGTCTTGCTTGCTTTCCATTTTTTGAAATTTTTAAAGTGGACTGGCCCCTGAAACTCTTCAATTTGAGTGGCCTCAACTCCTCGTCAATTGGGTGGCTTCCAGCTCCGAACAATTTTTTTACATTTTTACTGTAGATTGTTGAATTTGGAGCTTACAAGAAATAGGAAGAACTCTATTTGTGCATCTATAATATTGGTGGCACTACAAAAATGATACACCACGAGTTATAATTGCTAACTTTTATAACATTTTCGATCTCTGTATTTTATAAATTTGTTTTTCGCCACTACCTCCCCTTGTCGTATCTGTATTTACCCGCACGATTTATGCGCATTATCTACATATAAACGTACGTTTGATAAAATTCTTATCGACGTGAATATTCCAAGCGCGCACGCATGGCCGGGTCTTTGACTTACCGATCTACTTGTCCGCGTATACCCCGTGACTCTGTTATTGTGCAGACGAGTTGCCGTCGACCGTGTTTTCGAATTTACAGCACCTGTTCAACCGTAAAAACGTACCTCAACGGTCCACGATATTATTCTGCCTAACGCGAATATCAGCGATATCGAGTGCAATACGATGTTTCGGTAGAGTCACCCGATTCTTTTTTCCCGTTCAAACGAAGAAAATTGTTTGTTTTCGGGCTTTGGAGGAAAAAAGTGAGGTTAAACGTAGAGCAGTTGGCGCGGCGTTGACGCGACTTGAGGAAAAATATGTCTGCAGCCAACGATAAATGTGAAGCGAAAAAAGACAGCGATGGGAAAAACATAACGACTATATCGTGCACCTTTTGCCCGTCCAAGATACTCAACCGTGGCACCGCGACCCTGATCGATCAGGAGGTACGTTCGATATTTTTTTGCGTTCGTTCTACAGGATTTTCTTATTTCAAAGCTCATAGAGAGGCTCGTCCAGAAAATTCTGATGAAATTGGATTTTTCATTAATTTCAGTTCGCGTTACCGCACATGCGACGCAAGGAGGAGGGTGAGACTGACGAGCGAGAAACCATCTCTGAGTACTGGCTCGTGGAGGATGTTTACACGTTTGAAAATATACTAGTCTCCAAGACGGCCGATAATGTGAAGTATCTGGCTTGCGCCGATTGTGAGAAAGGTCCCATAGGATGGCACGACATTCCGACCAAAAAGTCTTACATTGCTCTCTCCAGAGTGAGGCACGCGTGACGACAAATTCAATTACACTGCCGAACTGGCAAACTTTGTATACTCGATCTTTTTTTACAGTTAGACCGATACAAAAGTAAGCTTTTTATCCGAATAAGCAGCAATTATTTTTCACCTTTGTGCTAACTTTGTGTCGTATGTGAGTGGAGCAGATTTTTAATGTTGTTTTATGAATTACACGATTTGTGAGAAGCAATAAAAAGAGGCGCTGGTATACTGAAGAACGTTTTTTGAATTATTGCTCCCGTCGTGTCGTGAGGTTTTTCGGTTTCTCTCTGCGTATGCCTTTGCCATCTTTGGGGATGGCGGGCTTTCTTCTTTTACGCCACTTTTGTCACTTTGCTAGTTTCAGCCCTTTGGGCACTCGCCCGAGTTTGTTTTTCACTTAACGACAAGACTTTCATCAACGGAGTGTGGGCTTGAGGAATTGTGAGAAAATGTATCAATGATAATGGAAGAATAATCTAGTACGGATACATTTCATTCTTGTGATTATGATTTTATGGACAGCGTAACTAAATACTAGTTTCCAATGAGTAGAGTCTTTGAATCTATCTTTTCAGTACCTCTTGTTCAAACTATTCAATTATGTGGTGTCGGAGCTTGTATCGTTGAAATGTATTTTTTTTTTCATTTTGAATTTCTTTGTTTTTGATATTGTCTACAATGTTTTTTTTGTAATTGAAGTTGTGAATCTTCGACAGAGACGCATTAACGATCCAGTTTTTTTTTCATAGCCTATAGTGTATGTGCAAGAAAAAAGGGGGCATTTTTGAAAATATTATTTTCATAGCGTTCGAAATGTACAGAGAAGACAATGGAAAACAAGAAACGACTGGGAATTAATACACGGGTACACGGGTCACAGTTTATAACAAGTTCGAAGGGTGTGAATTTAACTTTTCTTACAGTTCGTTGATTTTTTGGAAACTATTAGCACACTTGGACAGTTGCCGGTGCAAAATTCACATAATGGGAAAACCACAAAGTACATCAATAGTATTTTTTATTAACTTTTATAAACTATTTATGAAATATTATTGAGAGTTTATTCACAAAAAAACTTGGTAATTTCGTTACAAAATTCTCAATGAAGAAAACATTAAAATTAGATCTTCAATAAATTGCATTAAGGAGTTTTGACACCAAAATTGAAATGTGTGTAGACGATTGAAATATCATATCACCGAGAGATTAATTTAGGATGCATTAACTGTCCAAAATTGAATCCGTTTCACCACATCGTTCCGGAGATTTTTAAGGTTCAAGTTGAACTTTCGCCCATTTGATAATAAATTCGCACACGTGGCACTTCGTAAACACTAGATATATGGCTGTAGGGGTTAAAATAATGCTTCGATTAAAATTTAAAAACTGAACAAACTGAAATCAGTGTTAGAGATGTGTTAAAAAATCAAGTGGTTTTTCGACTTGGTTCATTAATAATACTTGAACAAAGGTGTGAATTGTGAGTTTAAACGGTTTGTCTTCCGACATTAACGAAACTTGTAGGTTAAATGTGATAACACCGCGTTAACGAGCTCTCCCGAGTGAGCCACTCACCAAGGTCAAGCATTAATTGGCGGGTATTTGAAAATATGTCCGAAAACAAACATTCAATATTCTTTATGAATATTGAATTCAATATTCATATCTTGGTTCGAGTATTATTAAGGGGCACCACTAGTGGGACTCTTTAAAAAAATCGATTTTTTCGTTGGCATTTTTGGACAGTCTATACCTTCAAGTCGGGTCAGAATGAGATCAGTGGCTCATTTTTTTCAGAGGTCTATAGCTGCCTAACCGTTAACACAATCTCAATGAAACCTTGACTAAACGTGAGGTGTGTTCAATGGCTTCAATTTGTTAAAATACACTGAACGGCCTAACCCAATAGATATTGAGATAATAACCATGTTTAAAAAAATGGGATTTGATCCACTGCACTGAGAAGAAAGAATCGTCGAATGTGCAAAATGTATTTTGTTGTCTCGAAATTTTGTTGTTTTAACAGTTGCTCAGACATGCTAAATAAGCAGATAGTTTAAATGTATATGATAGCTGGGTTACTGCCCAACTATACTGTTTTGTTGTGCCAATCAAAAATCAAGTTGAACGTATTTAAAGATACAATTTTGTTAAACCAACTGAATTTTGGATGGATGAACGAATTTTTTTTTCTGTGTGTGTACTTGGGGGGTGTACACAGTGAAACATGCCCAATTTCACCCTCAAACAATATTTCAAAATCAAGCAAAGTTTGAACAAAAGTACCCTGATCTACTGTACACTTTTAGGTAATGGAGTGCTTTTCTCTATACAATGGGGACTATTGTACAGTAAACGATTGAGAAATTAATTTAAAAAGACATATTATGAGATCAATCACAATCGTTTATTGAATATTAATCAACATTGAGGACCTACCTAATGAGGTAGTACCAGTATCTATCTAAATCACAACGCGAAAATATTCATATTATGACTTACCTCTATGTACCGACCCGCTCTTTATTTCTAAAGCCGGTACTGACAAGTTTCTATTTTTGTTAGGTTAACAAATACAATGCTCAAATACGGCAATATAGCTGTATATTACGGGAGAACAATGACTTCGAACATAACTGCGATAGGTAAAGAACCAAAAAACATACAAACTCAGCTGGTTTTTCAACTTTTGATACAAAAAATTATATAAAATCACCTCTCACAACCGAATTGGGCGGGAGCGACTCACATACAGGTTCAAACCTATTGGCTTTTGAGGTGGGTTCTAAAGTGAAAAAGACGCATAGATACATGTTCACTTCTGAGAAACAGAAACGGTTCACTGTTGCCACTGTTCCCGTTTTGACCCTATACCTTACTACTATACTATATAACAATGAAATGAATATTTTTATCTTTCAACGCGTTTTTCTCAAAATGACATTCTTCAAATTTGTTGCAGTTCTTACTCGAATACAAATCACCTGATCGACTGGAATCTTGTTTTAGCGTATTGAGTATTTTTTTCTTCATACAATGACCCTCCGGTATTCCGATTGGATAAAAATATGAATCTGCCATGCAAAAAACCATGAGATTGAGCGTAATTTGGAACTTTTTTTAAATTTCACCATTTTGTTTAATTTTTTTTTCACAATCCTGCGCCATTGTACAGGAAATACCTTATAGTTTAACGGACTTTTTTTATTTTCTTGATTTCGTACACTCTGAAGGCCGCAATCAGTGCAGCTGTGGGACAACTATTTTCTTTGAGACTTGGGAGACGGCGCAATGGTCGCTGAGAACTGAATATTTTCATAGTAAAAAATTACTGTCTATGCATAATTTATACGCAAATATATCTTCGAAATTGCAAAAAAATTCGATGCAATACTTTTCTTTCGATAAATTCCCGCAGATCAGCTCTTTTGGGCAGTTACACTAGTGGTGCCAATTAATGATCCAAGTGGAGAAACCGCATTATCTTTTAACACGACATTGAATTTTTTTTCGATTTTTCGCGGGTAGATGATATCGTTAGTAAGTGATGAAAAAAATGTTAAGAAGAAAAACGTCTGTCAAGACTAAACTACTATTACACTGAATAAGTGTACCAAATTTAAAGTCGATCCATTCATTAAATGTCGAGAAATCGTGTACACCGTTTCGAAATATAGTTTCGAGAAAAACGCATTTAAAGATTTGTTTGTGGTTCTATTGTTGTAATCATGAGTTTATCTTCAATTTGCGATTCCTGCACCTTATGTTGGACCTTCCTCTTTAATTTGAGATGCCTCAAGCGACAAACGAGCGTTATTTTCACATTAGCCTAACCTCTCAAGGCCTTAGGCCACTCTGGAGGCCGAAAAAATTGGCCTTTTTTTATTGGGATTTTTGAATTTGGGGATTTTTTTCAGAAAAACTACAAAATAAATCGAGATTACAAAAAAGGGTGTTTATCATACAATAATTTTTTTGAAGCGATTAGTTTCAAAATGGCGGGTGTGCAGCGTTTTTGCGATGGCTCCGTTTTTCCAGGGTCCACGGCCGGGCAAACAGCTCCTGTAATTTTTCAATTATAACGAGCCAATCAATTTTTTTCGATTATATATGATAACTGCTATGGAAATACGTAGGATTTTATCGTTATATTGATTTTTGGTCAAATGGCGCACCTCTAAAGTGGAAAGTGAAAAATTTGCCTAAAAAATCGTCAGTTAATTGTTAATAACAAATGAACTATGCAATATAAAAAAAAATCCTACGTACTTCCATAGACAATGTATTTTCCAAGATATATTCAATATTTCAAGTGAATCGGTTGAAAATTATCTGAGTTATGTTTCCGGCCGACTTAAAAAATACAGTTTTGAGATAAACGTTGCACAGCCACGATTTTGAAATTGATCGCTTCAAAAAAATGTTTGTATACAGTCACTGATATGTATGATAAACAACCTTTTTGTAATCTCGATTTATTTTGCAGTTTTTCTAAAAAAAAAATTCCTAAAAAGCCTATTTTTTCGGCCTCTAGAGTGGCCCAAACCCTTAAATCGGGCGCTTTTGCGAAAAGTTCGTATTTTACTTTTTTCTATGTACAATTAATATTCGGTGCTCCATAGTAGTGTGCAGTATCGAAACAACTTAATTGTCGCTTCTATGGTTATTATTTCTGTTCAACAAGTCGCAAAAATGAGTCGAATAAGCAGTAAACACAAACAAAATATATAAATAAATATATATTTCCAAATATTCTTCTTTATTACAAACATTTTCAAATCTACTGCAATGCTTTTAATGGGCAAAAAAGATATTTTGGGAGTTTTTCCGTGTTTTCTTTCCATTATTTAAAATTCAATGTGACTGCAAACATGTTTTTGATTACCAATCTTTTATCAAGGTATCGGGACATTTTATTCCGTCACATACAGTGAATAAAAAAAGTATTCGCGGGCTCCGTTTTTTTTCTGGTCGTTTTCTGGGATTCCGATTAATATTATTAACATTAACACACATGATTTATATTATAAATAAACAATGAAATCAAATATTCTTTATGTCGAAAAGATGATTCACAAAATAGTGGTTTGCGAAATTGTTTCTCATTTCTCATGCGCCGTATTTTGCGTAATACGAAAACGATGCTAAACGATTTTGCGACCATCAAATATTATTGAATTACTGAATGCGAGTGAAGGAAAAAAGTTAAAAAATAAACGCCCCCGGGTGGGCTCGAACCACCAACCTTTCGGTTAACAGCCGAACGCGCTAGCCAATTGCGCCACGGAGGCGGATATATTAAGAAAGACATAAGAGCAGTTCTTGGATCTACCTTTGATTCGCACTTGTTAGCTGATAAGAAACTTGTTATCAGTGACACTGTTGGTCGTAATTGTAATTGTGGATACATGATCGTAAGTAAGTTTATACATTTTGATCATTTTCATTTAGATTATCGCGTACCATCGATTGATACATTGCGAAATGGTATTCGAAGTTCTAAGCACGCAAGACAGATGGCTCTACTGTGTAGTTGAGGGTGATGCCAGGGAGACTAAAGGAGTGGACACTCCATAGGAGATAAGCAGCGAAAGACGGCCCCAAAATCCCGACTTTTAAGTGACCGCAAGGGGCGCTGCGATCGCAATTCCCCGATGTATAGTAATACTTGTAGCTAAAGGTTTTAGGCATGCGCATTAGAGGAAAAAGTAGCCGACGGAAAGCTAAGCAAGAGAGTATGTCTATATATAAGGGAAAGCCGATTGCAACGCCACCTACAACTCTTTTCCTTGATTTTGGAGCCACATCGCTAGCACACAGTGTCCACTCCTTTACTCTAGTCTCCCTGGGTGATGCGTAAACACAAAACACGATAGAATACAACTATAGCAGTTCATTGTATATTAAATTTGATTGCAAAAATTCAGGTTTCAATTTTTTTATCAAAACAATTTTTAATTTATTTATTTCTATAATTTATTTAAGTCGTGGACATTTGTGTATTTATTTTTAGTACGCTACCAGCGAAAAGTATAAGTACATTTGATGAATTGTGTTCACGTCTTAAGGCGTTACGTCTGAGTAGAAAAGAATGTTGGCCATTTTTTCTGCTTAAGGGGTTAGGCCACAGTTACGGGTATAAAATCATGTGCGAATTTAACATTTTTTTTCGTATGAAAAAGTGATTCACTCATAAAATTAATTACACATCTATTTCGTATGAATATCAAGCTGTTAGAAAAAAAATATATATACTTTTTTTTCGATTTACAAAATGGCCGACTACTAATATTTTCTTTTGTTATCTTTTTTTAGGCGCTCCGCGGCGTGACATTTAGCATCCACAATTTTTTTACCGAGAACAAAAAACAAAAATTCTCGCCAATTTACATTAGAATACCTAGAGAAGTATGTAGGGAATTGAAAAAATATTGTTTTATTCAAAAGTTGTAGGTATTTAAATGTGGTTATAGTTGTAGGAATGAATTTTCAGTGACAAATTTCGTATGAAATTGCTCATAAAATGGGAAGTTTTCGATTAATCAGAACTTTCGTACGTACTTCTCTGCGAAATGCAATTAGGAACATAACTTTTAAATTTGAAGTAAATTAGTGAAAATTGTTGGAGTTGCTCAAGTGTCCGTCGTCGATTTAGTTGAAACAAATATATGTAATAAAGCATTGAAAACTATTTTTTTTTTATTGGGTTTGTTCCAGTCGTACAGGGTCCTTCCCTTTTAACGAGCCCCCAATCCGCCTCTACCGCCAATTCCACACCCCCCCCACCTGCGGCCGCAGCCGACTTCCCCCTCTGTATCGTATTCACCATGACATATCTGTCATGGGTATAGGGAAACTGCGGAAAACCTATACCAATACAGCCGGTCATCAAGTTCGCTCCCCAGTCGTGGAACTAGTCTTATTTCGCCGTGAAATGCCGAAGAAAAACATTTCACGACGAAATGTACGCGGCTGGGTTTCGAACTCGGGACCTCCCGGTCCGCAGGTTTAGTGGCGAGCACGCTAACCACTAGACCATCGCACCGGTTGCATTGAAAACTATTAAACATGGTCTTTTTATGAACGGAAAAGCGGTTTTAAGGGGGGAAACCACCCCTTAAAAAAGGCGTGTTGAATTTTGAATTTTCTCTCTCAATAGTTGAATTTGAATTTTCTCTCTCAATAGTTGAATTTGAATTTTCTCTCTCAATAGTTGTATAGTTGATGGTTCACCGTTTTACATTAGAAGAATTTTTGATTCGTTTTGATCCGTGGACTGTTTGTGGGTGCGAAACTGCAAAATCACCGCTCGACACGCCTTTCTTTGAGGGCTAGTTTTCCCCCTTAAAACCGTTTTTCCGTTCATAAAGAGAACGTGTTTAATAGTTTTCAATGCTGTATCACATATATGCGTTTCAACTAAGTCAAAGGCGGACACTTGAGTGATGTTCCTTGTTGGAGAGTTGTGCTGAAGATGACATACTTTTTCTTTTACGATAAATATTTATATGAATAACGTCGTATAAATTTAAAGCCAAGGGTATACCCATAAAGGTTTATTATTATAATTGAATAGAATCAGTTTCAGAACGTTGGTTGCTTAAGGTCTTAGGCCACAGTAACGGGTATAAAATCATGTGCGAATTTAACAATTGTTTTTTGAAAGAAAAAGTGATTCACGCATAAAATTAAGTACACATCTATTTAGTATGAATATCAAGCTGTTAGAAAATATATATATATATTTTTTTCGATGTACAAAATGGCCGACTACTCGAAACTTCTCGAAACAGCTTTTTCCCAATTGGCGTGACAAATAACTTCAACAATTTTCACTCGATTTACTTCAAATTTGAAAGTTATGTTTCTAATTGCATTTTGCAGAGAAGTACGTATGGAATTTCTGATTAATCGGAAACTTTTAATTTTATAAGCAGGTATAACGAAATTTTTCACCGAAAATTCATTTCTTGATTTCAAATACCTACAACTTTTGAATGAAACAATATTTTTTAAATTCCGTACGTACTTCTCTAGGTATTCTAATGTGGATTGACAAGAATTTTTGTTTTTCGTTCTAGGTGAAAAATTGTGGATGCTAAATCTCACGCCGCGGGGCGCCTAAAAAAAGATAACAAAAGAAAATATTAGTAGCCGGCCATTTTGTACATCGAAAAAAAAATGCTGACAGCTTGACATTCATAATAAATAGATGTGTAATTCATTTTGTGAATAAAATAACTTTTTCATACGAAAAAATTGTCAAATTCGCACATTATTTTATACCCGTTATTGTGACCTAGGGCCTTAATAAATCCAGTAAAAGTTGAACTCGCAAGTTTCCACAAGTCTCGCTAAATCGTTTTACAAAAAATACTAAAATCCAGTACTAAAAAATACTAATATACTTATCGCGGGGTTCTAAAAAAACCGTGAACTCAATATCAATTGATATCTCTCGGCATGTCAACTGCGCTCATCGGTGTCAAAATTCCACCGCAGTTCGCGATTTTCCCCTAGAGGCTGTGCCAAATTGCCTAGATTTTAATTTTGTTTTCTCGAAAAACGCCGTACCTGGCCTCGTGGAAACTTCAAAGTCGAATTGGACGCAGCTGAAAACGTCCTTTAAAATTCATCGTTGAAACGTTCGAACGTCCTTAAAAATGGAGATTCCAGTCGGTGAGAGCGGGAAGAGGAATAGGTCAAGAAAAATATTAGCGCGAGGTGGTGTTATACGGTAAGGTCCGTTTCGCTCACACAGTTCCAAGGTCTAATCGGGTCGATTAAAAGGCCAATTTGCATTTAAGCGTAACTAACTTGATGCTCGGTGCACAGATGCATTTATGCAAACCCAGCGTATCCGTGCACGCCTTACAAATAGTCATTTCACCCTGACTTCTTCTCCTCGTGATACCTGGTGCGTTCCACCTTTGCATGTCTCGGTATCCTCCCAGAGCAAGGCGACTGTCCGAACTTCCAGAGAGAGACTCTGCATAGGCAAAAAGGGTTCTGCTCAACTGGAGGATTAACCCAAACAAATTTGCAAAAGTAAAAGCAATGAGAAAATAAATATTATTTACCGATCTACATCTACCTAGGTGGGTAAAAAATGGAATTTTTCAAAAATATTTTTATTCATTACAACACCTATTCGCTATATTCCTCTATATATTCCCGCTATATATATGAAATTTTTGAGGAATATACCGAATAGGTGTTATTCGCTATATTCCTCGAAAATTTCATTGAAATATTCCTTAAGGCCTTAGGCCACTCTAGAGGCCGAAAAATAGGCTTTTTGGGGATTCTTTTTCCAGAAAAATTACCAAATAAATCGAGATTACAAAAAAAGGTGTTTACCATACATATCAGTGACTGTGTACAATCATTTTTTTGAAGTGATTAATTTCAAAATGGCGGCTGTGCAGCGTTTATCTCAAAACTGCATTTTTTTAGTTGGCCGGAAACATAACTCAGACAATTTTCAATCGATTCACTTGAAATGTTGAATTTATCTTGAAAAATACATTGTCTATGGAAGTACGAAGGATTTTTTTTTATATTGCATAGTTCATCTGTTATTAACAATTATCTGACGATTTTTGGGCAAATTTTTGGAAAGTGAAAAATTTGCCTGAAAAATCGTCAGATAAGATATATTCAACATTTCAAGTGAATCGGTTGAAAATTGTCTGATTATGTTTCCGGCCAACTTAAAAAATGCAGTTTTGAGATAAACGCTGCACAGCCGCCATTTTGAAATTAATCGCTTCAAAAAAATTATTGTATACAGTCATTGATATGTACAGGGTGTCCAATAGGAAGTTGCTAAAACTAAATAAGTGTATCTTCCCTTCATGAATTCAATAGGGGTTCCTTTTTCTAAGGCGCATGCCTGAGGCCCCGCAGTTTTATTCCAGCCGTGGTTGAAGCAAGTACGCGCGCGTCAAAATGAGTGAACTCACCACGGAAGAAAACGTATATCTTATTGAGTGCTTCTTCTCGAGGGGAAAAATTTATAGTAATGCGTATAGAGGGTTTCGTACTAAGTTTGGAACTCATAGAGTTGCCAGCGAAAACACTCTGAAAAGGTAAGAATTTAATATTTATTCATATTCGTCTATCACACAACTTGTGTTTCAATTCAATTAAACTGCATTGAAGTAATTTTACGTTAATTTTTGTAGGATAATCGTTAACTTTGTGAAGTATGGTACACTCCAGGACCGTAGACACGAGTTGCCAGGTCCATCTGTTACGGTGACTACACCAGAGAAGATCAACGGAGTTGAGAATTATTTCAAACAAAATCCAAGTGATTCGATTCGGAAAGCTGCTCTCAAGCATTAAAAATAACCAAATCATCATTACACAACATTTTTAAATATTTTTAAATATTTCATTCGTATAAAATAAGCACTCATCAATTGTTAACTGAACATGCCATGACGAAACGCATCGAATTTTGTAACACTATTACGGGAATGTTTGAAGCCGAAGAACTTTTTGAGAAATTGATTATTTATTCCGATGAAGCACATTTTTGGATGAATGGGTACGTAAACAAGCAAAATTACTGGTTTTGGGGAACGGATAATCCCAACATATCGCTAGCAAAGTCCATTCATCCACAGAAAGTAACGGCATGGGCAGCGATTTCAGTAAAAGGAATTTATTTGCAATTCTTGGAATCTACGGTAACAGGAGAGAGTTACAAACAGTTTTTAGAAATGAAATTCTTCCCTTATGCAAAAAAAAGGGGACTGGTTAAAAATTGTTACTTCATGCAAGATGGAGCGACGCCGCACCGGACTCATGAGGTGTTTGAAGCTATTCATCGCGTATATGGGACTCGAGTAATCGGTCTGGGGTACCCTAAATTTGCTCAAGGCGGACTAGAATGGCCTCCGTACTCACCGGACTTGAACCCTTGTGATTTTTTCTTGTGGGGTTACATTAAAGTTCATTGTTATGCTAAAAACCCCAGCACAGTAGAAGAACTGATCGCGGCCATCCAACCCTCAATCATTCAACCATTTTTAAGATTCTTGTTTAGAGATCTACAATACCAATCGGCAAAAAAAGATTTTGTATAACAATTGCATCATTGGAACGCAACGATTTCTTTTAATCATCACCCAAGGTATTTTTTGCAGGTGTGAGTTGTCAAATATAGGAAAAGTGCCGAACCGTTCGCAAGACTATCGTAGCCTAAAACAGCAAAAAAATGTAATAATGCCAAGCTAGGGAATCTAAAAATATGAAATTTATTTCCATTTCACCGATGCAAACTCCCACATTACTAATAAAAATGAAGTAATGAATATATAAGAAGAACCGCTGGATTCCAAAGTTGCAAACTTCAACGCCATCTATAGGCTATCATCTAACGGAGCTGTTAATTTAATCTTGTTCGGTAGATGAAATTAAATCTTGGAAATTCTTTATGAAATCATGGATATTCTAGATGAAAATATGCACTATCATTATTAATGATTCGTTAACGAATCAAGTTATGAAGAAGTATTTCGTCAGACGCTAGTCAATACGATATAATTCACGAATGAATATTTTTTTCTATTTCTTTTATACACTATCCGGCTGGGCAGAATTATCCGATTATTTATATACGCTACCGGCGAAAAGTATGAACATACTTTCCCTTGCATTTCGAGCACATTCAAACAATCTCCTAGTGTATTCGAAAACTACACTACTTTACGAAAAATGGAATAATCTCATTGAATTAATCGAAGAAAAATGTCTCATCGAGATATTTTTCTTCGATTTTTTGTTAATTTCATTTTTTTGCCGTACAAAAAAAATAATAAAAATTGAAGATAAATCTCATCTCTTACAAGTCCCTCTAAAAGCTATTTCTATTTCCATTTCCCAAAAATCACCCGTAAGTTTATGACATCAGGAAAATCGCAAAAAAAACCAACCCTGTTCAAAGCCACTAAGTGAGTAAAAAAAGTCCTAAAAAATACGGAATATAAGCATTACAAATATTATTTACGATCTTCCGAACACTATCGCGAACGACCCTCGGCGCATTCTTTCATCCCCTATCTTCGATGGGGTTGAAGTTTGCATCGTCGAAATGCAACCCAAAGTTCTTCTCAATTTATTATTTTCATCATCATCCAAAATCATATTTCGCAGATTTAAGTCGTAGATCGCTAAATAAGAATCCCAATAAATGTTTGTGCGATTTTCGTAGCTAAACCGACTAATAAAACAGTGGCAAATAAAAAAAATCATTTTCGTTGCATTCTGACGCTGCAAACTTCGGGGTCATGATCGAAGATTCGTACTCGTACTTTTCGCCCGTAGTGTATGTATTTTCAATGGGCTACGAGAAATAAAGTGAATCAATCGTTCTTCTTACGATCGATGCCTGAAATTGGCCACCGATTTTTGGGACGTCCCAATGCAGTGAATCCCTTTGAATTGAGACACCAACCGGTGGGACGGATGGCTCGAGGTGTCGATAATGAATCTTCCAGGAGTTAATTAGCTCCTCGAGTGAGACGGTTATAGGCGTTTCGTCGTGGCATACCGATATATAGACCTGCGGGACTCCTTAGCGCATTGCGAGTATGTGCACCGGAAAAAGAGGATCCGCACTGCTCTCTCGTGCGACCGCAGCACGAGCATTTGTGTGTGTGTTTTTACACAGTGGTAGGCGAGTGCAAAGGTATCGAAGAAGTCGATGTGCGAGTGAGAGGCCTTGCGAGAATCCCTTAGGTGAAGACCCAAAGCCTGACCGAAACGTCACGCCACTTGTTACTCGTTAGTGTGCAACGATATGCCATCTTAACTGTTGGCCACTCGGAGTAACCGGGCCACTGTGGCTCGTGTACGGTAGCCCTGGCACACGGGGCACATCGATCCCAACCGGTCGCCGTGTGTAATTAACAATGCCCTTCTCCCTCACCCACCCTCGCTCGACTGCTCCTCATCCACCGCAAACTCTACAGGGTGTGCCACTCCGGTTTGCACCACGAAATTACCCCCAAAGGGTGCATTTTGGGAAAAAAATGTTAAACAAAAGTTTCCTAGTTCTGAATGATCAAAGTTGTGGTGTTTGGTGTTTTTTAAATGGTAGACATTTTTAAGGTTTTAAGCTCACCTACAGTTATAAACAGGACGGAATATTTTTTTCTCAGAATAATTTTTTGCGTAATGAATAAGGTAACTTTCGTCTGGAACTTTTCTGTTGGGGTTCAGTTCTTTAAGGGGCTATGCCAGTGTGAACGCTGAAAATTTGGGTGATTTTTTGGAATTTTTTGGAAGAAAAGTACTCAATCAAATGTTTCGGAAAATTAAGAATATATTTGGCTATATTTGACCTATATTGCATAATTTTTTCATAGAAAAGTTCCTCCACTGCTGACATGATTCCGGCCGATTGAGTAGCTGAAACCGAAAAAGGAAAAAAATGTCGTTAAACTGGCAGGTATTTCCTGTACAATGATGTAGGATTTTCGAAAAACATCAAAATTTAACAAAATGGCGTAGTTATGAAAAAGTCTGTTTTCTTGCCTATGAAATGGTCGTGTTTTCAATGTCAAAACGTCAATTTTCATCCAATCAAAAAAATCCTACGTCATTATAGAGTAAATATATTTAAGAGTACTCAGTTCAAATTTCAAGTCAATCGGATAATTGCTCTTTGAGTTACAATGTCAGTAAATATGAAAAATCTCATTTCATATTCTTGAAAGTATAAAGTGTCGAAAAAGGCAACAAAAAAAATCGATTTTTTGAAAGTGTCACACTGGTATAGCCCCTTAAGATTTATTGTATATGTAAAGGGATACTCAGTAGTTCAGTTCAAAATAGCACCGAAACATTTTATAATATATTTGAAATATATTGTGAAATCGAAGTCAAACTAAAGAAAGTTTCAGACCAAAGTCATCGACCTGGGTATGCGAAAAATAATTTTGGAATGAAAAATATTGCTTCCCATTTGAAAAACAAAAGTTGACGTTGAAATGACCTTGAAAATAGCTATCGATTAGACAATATCCAACACCATTTTAAATGCATCCTTTTCGGGAATTATTTGAAATATATTAAAACTTAGAGGACAAACGAAAAAAAAAATTCCGACAAAAGTTACCTATTTTGTTGCGCGAAAAATGATTCCGAAATGAAAAAAAAAAAAAAAATTGGTTCCCATTTGAAAAACAAAAGTCGACCTCAAAATAACCTTGAAAATAGCAATCGAATAAAAAATGTCCAACACAATCATTCTTGTTTCTTGAAACTATGAAACTTTTGATCGAAACATTTTTATCCTAAAATGCATCCTTCTCGGGATATTCAGTTGTACCTACATAAATGATACACCCTGGTGATGGGGAAACGATCTTTTTAACCCGTTATATCTATGTGGTGTTGGTTACCAGTATAGCTGTTTTAAGGACGGTCCTCAAGTCGAAAGCTTCAAAATCATCTTCCCCCATATATATGTGGCTCCAGAGCAAAATTGTTCATGCATGGTTCGTACATACTGAAAAAAAAAAACGAAAATGGTCGACTGCGTGTGTCGTATCTCACATTAAACTAGGGCTCCACGAGTATAATATCGAGCTCAAATTTGATTGCTATAAAAAAGTTAGGGATTCACCCTGCCGTTTATTGAACAATGGTATTTGACAAACCCCGATAGTTGTCAGTATGTGACATGGAAAATAGGTTGAACAGCGACCATAATATAGCAGATGGAACCTCCGATGGAATCGGGATAGTAACTACCGGCACTTAATTCAAATCTGTCGCGTAGGTCGCATTTGGTGGCCGGCATTTAATGGTTGACGTAGTAAATATGCTGGAGCATATGGATATATATGTACAATGGTGATTTTGAAGACATTTCACTTCGAGAATCATCCTCATAGTAGCCGACAGCCCCTATACTCATCAGTATGCAAAACCAAATGTCTTCGAAAGCACCTTTGGATGAGTACAATCATATTCATATAAAGGTCATTTGCCGGATTGTCGCATCATAAAAATCACCGAGACGTTCAACGGGTCCTCATTTCATTTGATTGAACCATTGCTTTTTCATGCAATGTGTATGCAATCCAAAATCGTCGGAATTTGCGAGCGAAAAACGAATGTTAAATGAAAACGTTCGCAACTCTGTCGAAATTGAAAATTTCAAAAAAAATCCTACGTGGCGTACGAGCAAATCTATCGAAGAATATTGTATCCAAATTTGGACAAAATCGGACAAGCCGTTTTCGAGATACATCTGGCACCGACTTTGAAAACTATGTTCCGAGATAATCGCGTTTAAATCGCTTTCAGTCGACGAATTTATTTTAAAAAATTCCTAAACATATCTCAATATACATATTTGCCAATTTAAAAAACCCAGATTGAATCGAAACATTAGTTTTTGAGATAAAAATTCCCGAAGTTTACCTGTTTTTCTCGCTGTTTACCCAGGTACCTCCCCTCAAATATTCGGTTGTGGCGAGAATAAATTTGAACTGAATCTGACCAATGGATTGTGAGATACGGCTTATGCCATTTTATAAAACAGTTTTGAGAAAAACGCCAAAGAGAAAAGGGTAAATCGGAGCGGGCGGTTGGCCGTAGCGCCGTGGGCGATTTGACCTCACAAAAATCGTCACCACTCACTTAATATTTTCCATTTTCACAAACTCTCCGTTGGAAATGGAAGACAACACCCTAAACCAGCCTTTACCAACCTTTTTTAAGGGGAGATATACACCTAGAAGCCGGAAAAAAACGGTCAATTTTGTGAATTTTTTTCAAGGAAATCTATTTGAATTTTTGGATTGAGGTTTTAATTATCTAAAAATATATACATTCAAAAATATGTCTAATTTTCTTTGTTTAAAAATATCAAAAATATACAAGGATATTGTGTGATCTTTGGAGAGTCGTAAAAAATCTGCGTATGCAGATTTTTGCGGTACCCACTGGCGTTTCTTCCAAAATCATCTGAAAAAAAAACAAAAAGATTATTAAATTAGATACTATAATCTAGTACTTGTCATAGCCGATTTTGAAAATATCGATTTATGGTAAAATGGCGGACGTTTGAACATATATAGTGATTTTTGGGCCAAAAATTAGTTATTATTTTGTCTATAAAACAAAAACTAGGTAATGGAAAAAAAAATCCCATGACAAGTACTAGATAATGGTGTATAGAATAACGACAAAAAACCTCAAGGTAATCGGTTCATTGGTTTTCGAGAAATTTTGGGTACCGATTTGAAAAACGTGGTTTGGAGAAAAACGCGTTTGAAAATTTGGGAATGAATAAATCATGAAATTTGTCAACTCACATGGAATCATCGATATCAGGCCCATAGTGTAGGTCTTCTACGGTCGACAGAATGTTCATAGCTTCTAAATCCTCGACGTTGACCATCTAGGCGTACATCTCTCCTTAATGGCGGACCTTTAGACGCCCCACCTCCTTAAACGGCGGACCCCCTAAGCCTCGTTCGTCAATTTTGTATCTCTATTCATGTTGTCCGCGGACCACTTGGGACATGCTCGCGGACCCTCAGGGGTCCGCGGAGTGGAGTCCGCTTCCGGTTGGGAAGCCGTACCCTAGACGATAAAGTACCGCGATGAAAATTCTTATTTTTATTTATTTCAAGCTCACCCAGGCCCCTTGAAAACATTCTAAAGACCACCCTCACAACGGCCAGACGGGCCGATTGCCAATATTATACAGATATAAGGGGCTCAAAGTATCCTTTTCCCAGGAGATTGAAGTTTGCGTCGTTGGAAGGCAATGAAATTTCATATTTCCCAATTCCTTTAAGAGGAATTCTGGGAAAATCGTAATTTCTACAACAATTAGGTATTTGGAAAAGTATCACCTGAAGAACACTTTATAATTTTTTTGTGTAAAAATATTAAATTATAATCGATTTACTGCTGTTGTCCGGGAAGCACTTCTCGAATCAAAAACGTCTTTTGCGGTGAGCAATGCCCTTCTGAACCACTAATTAAAAAAAAATTAAATAGATTTCGTTATTATATTCGTTTATCCTATGATTAATCGAAGGAATGTCCGAAATATCAAATTAAAAAGCATGGCGCGTGTTCAAAGTCAGCTTCGATTTTTGCGAAAAAAAATCGAAAATATTTATACAGCGAAAAAAAATCTTTCGATCAAACACTATATTTTCACATCTAGAAAAAGCTGTAAGATTTTCAGAATGATCGATGCAGTGGTTTTCTTTAGATATTTGTTCACAGACTTTGAAAACGTACTTTCAAGAATAAAGTGTTTAAAGAGGTACGGCCATTCCGAAGAATCCAACTGTCGGGCTTAAAATGTTTATATGATGTTGACAAATACGTTATGCACCCTTTGGCAGAATTTGAGCTATATTGACCGTTCAGTTGGAAAAAAGTTGCAAAGTCTAGCACTTTAAGGTAATTGAGTACTTTGAGGTAATGAAGCACTCTGTCTTATGAAGACGGTCGACCGGAAGTGCAGTGATCACGGTTTTGCTGCTCACGTATCCAACTAAGGTCATTGGAAAACTGAAATATGATAAATTAGACATAATAGCTTCTGTAAAAAATAAAAAATTTGCGCTTCACCGCGTAGTTCAATAACTACATTATAAAAGGTTTTAATTTCCGGTTGAAAATTATCAGGACGACGAAATAGCACCTACAGACTTGGCATAACCTAACCTTTCACATCAATGAGTCCTGGGTGCCAACTTTGTAGGGTGTTTGTTCAAAGCTTCATCATATTATTTATGTAGTTTTACAATTGATCCCGTAAGAATAACATGTCCAATTGCAATTTTACCCATAGTATTAATTCCGCTAAAATAATTTACGGTTATTTAAATACGATTCCGACAGATATAGTGCAATGTTTTTATGGTAAGACTCGAATTGTGAATATGATGGAGACTACTCCAGAGTCGTTTAGGATCGAATTTTTCAGTTTCATTAGTAATAAAGCAATAAATAAAACGAAAATCACAAATTTGACACATTAGAATCGACAATACGAATATTCAACACAAGTTGACATAAGTCAGAACAACTATGCGTAAAATAAATTCAGTCTCTTTAGTGACCGCGAAGAACTAGTCGTACCTCCATAAAGTTTCGAACGACGCTCCGAGCGTTCCAACGGCCGTCAACATAACAGCCTATAAATCTGTCAATTTTGATCCGATCACTTTGAAATTTTCAAGGAATATTTCTAAGGCAATATACTGTGAAAATGTATTAGCTTTGAAAAAAGTGATTTTTCGTTTTTTACAATTAGGTATAAGCCCCTACTTTTTTTTGGCAGGTATTGGGTACAAAGTCCATCAGTCATTTTTTAAGATACTTGTTCAGCGATGTACAATATAAATGTACAAAAAAATATTTTGTACAATAAGAAAAATACAAAAAAGAACTTTCGTTGCATTCCAACGATGCAAACTTCAACACCGTCCTTTCCCCACATGTCCATATACACACGTATGTATATGTGGTGCATGAAAGGAGGCGCACTGCGGTGGGCGGTGGTCCCTCGTTATATCCAGGACAGGCAGGTCCGCGCATCTGATAGTACGAGGATTTATGGCGACCCTGATGGTTCATTTAGTGCTGACACAGGGAACAGTGGCCGAGGTTGTTGCCGGTCGTGTCGCGCGCGACCGGTAGCACACAAGAGCGGACAAAAACGTGTGCGACGTAACATAGAAGCGTCGAGAGTGTGCAGGCGGGGGAGCTTTCGCCGCTTGAGCACCACGGTCATACGGAAATGCCCAGTTAAAACGGGCGGCGAGGGGGCGAAAAAAAGAAGATGGGTGGCCACGCGGACTCATGGGCCACCGCAGAACCGTGACGGAATTTATCCACGCACGGCAACGATTGCCGCACGATAACGAGAGATATAGTCGCGACGGATAGTTCGAGTCGAAAAGCAGGAGAATTTTGCATGAGAAAAGTGCAGAGGGAGGGAGGGACGAGAGCCAAGGGAATCTGCAGAGCGAAGTTGTAGAGTTGTGGTTTTACGAGACGGTTCAGAGGTCACTCTCAAACGATACCATCATTTTATGCACACGCGTGGATCGAAAGACTTATGAAAAGAGGCACGAGCTAAGGGCTTAACACCGAGTTGAAATTTTTGAAAATATCGGTTTTTGGTCTTCCACGGATTCTCAAAGTATAACATTTCAAAAATATTCTCTGAAAAGCTCAAGTCGATCCGTTCGAAATTGACGGAGTTATGGACGTTTATTGGTAAGTTACGCGAAACAGCGAACTTTAAACGCGTTTTTCTCAAAATCACTTTTTCAACATCGGTGACCACGATATCTCAAAAGTCACTGCACCGATATTTTCAAATTTTACAAGCTTGTTTTACATATGGAAAGGCAGTGCTTGAACGCAGATTTTTTTTAATGCATAGTTTTTTTTTGTCAACGAAAATAGAGCGTTTTTTTCAACGAACATCGATACTTTCACTTGGGGCTGTGGCCATTTTTTTAAAATCAATTGTTTATTGAATCCTCCGTTTGCAGTGTTACGATATCTGTGGCCCCTCATTCTGACTACGCAGTCTTTATGTTTGACCCAAAATAAGACTTTTTTCCAGAGTGGTAAAAAATCGAAATTCGACCCTTAAGGGGGTGAAACGGGGGTTTTTAAGTTTATATGAGACAACATATTTTTTGGTCAAATTTGCTTGAAATTTGGTATAAATACACTCCAATACAAATAATTAAAAATGTATTTCAGCAATTTCCAATATGGAACCTTTAAGGGGGTTAAACGGGAGTGTCAAGGTTCACATGAAAAAACCTATTTTTTTTACCAGATTTACTTTAAGCTAACCGAATTTATTTGATATATAATACTATACCATTTTAGTTTCAAGGCTTTCACGGCTCTTTATGTAATGAGAAGAGTATGTGGCTTCCGGATGGAGACCGTGTTGAGGATCAGAGTTGTGCCGACGTTTCACAAACGTTACAGTCTGCATCATCAGCGCTGAGAGCTCCGATACTGAAGCTCTCGTGTCTCAGGTATTCCTTATATAGTTCCAGTCATCGTTCCAGATCGCTGTACCAGCCAATCAGATGTTTTAATTGATTGAAATTATGAACCTGCTCGAGGACACCAACACGTACAAGAAATTATCATGTGACCCCACATCAAGTATAGAAAAGAAAACAACAACACTTCTAAACAAGGCTGGTCTATCGGAAAACCTATCCAAAGCCCTTACACCCAAGGAATCCCTACCACCCAGGCTTTACGGTGTGCCAAAAATACACAAAAACAACATCCCACTAAGGCCCATTGTTAGCAACATAGGCAGTCCTACATATCATTTGGCACGTTTTCTCTGCAAACCTTTACAGAAACTCGTAGGCCTCAACAACTCCCATATCCAAAACTCCCGGGATTTTGTGAATGAGATCCAGTCTATCAAGGTACAACCAGAAGACATTTCAGTGAGTTTCGATGTTGTATCCCTGTTTACAAACGTCCCGACCAATGAAACCCTAAGCATAGTTAAAAATTCCAAAAAAAGTTGCCCCCAACCTACTGTCCCTCATACAACATTGCCTAAACTCTACATACTTCCAATTTCAATCCCAGTTTTATGAACAAACTTCAGGCGCAGCCATGGGTTCCCCTATTTCCCCTCTCATCGCCAACATCTTTATGGAGAACTTCGAGAACAGAATTCTGCAAGAAGCTTCCCTCAAGCCCTCCATCTGGTTCCGATATGTCGATGACACCTTCGTCATTTGGACTCACGGCAAAGAAAACCTCAATCATTTCTTAAACTTCCTCAACTCCCAGCACCCCAATATTCAATTCACCATGGAGATAGAACAGGAAAATCAAATCCCTTTTCTGGATGTACTGGTTCAACGGAAAAGCGATGGCACTTTGGGCCATAAAGCTTACCGAAAGCCAACGCATACGGATAGATACCTCCACGCTACGTCCCATCACCACTCTTCCCAAAAACAGTCGGTCATAAGCTCTCTGGTCTACAGAGCTCTAGCAATCTCCGAACCAGACTCCCTGGATGTTGAACTAGAACACCTACGAAAAGCTTTAGGAAACAATGGCTACAAGCCAGGCATGGGGAGAATGAAGGACAAATAACCGCAACAACTTCCCTTCCATACCTTCAGGGCATAACCGATCGCATATCCAGGGTCCTTGGAAAACATAACGTGCGAGTCATCTTCAAACCTCAGAAGAAACTAGTACAAGTGATTCCGAGTGCAAAACACCAAAGACCACCATTAAGTGCACCAGTAGTATACAAGATTCCCAAAGCCCAAAGTCTGGCCCCATTAAACAGCTATTTTTCCAGGAAACACCGAGAAGGCTTGGAAATCCGAAAACATCCAGACAATCTAAACAGAGATGGATGATATCACGTCAATCCTATTTGGCACACCGTCCGCCCGGTTTTTTAATTGACCAGCTGATCAATTGAAACATCTGATTGGCTGGTGCAGCGATCTGGAACGATGACTGCAACTATATAGGGAATACCTGAGACACGAGAGCTTCAGTATCGGAGCTCTCAGCCCTGATGATGCAGACTGTAACGTTTGCGAAACGTCGGCACAACGCTAATCCTCAACACGGCCTCCATCCGGAAGCCACATACTCTTCTCAATACTATACCATGTTTTCCTTGCTGTTCGGTGCGTGTAGGCAGTCAAGTAGTACTTTTAATTCCTTAACTGAGTATGCCACACAAATAAACCCAAATAAATTGAAACTTTAAATCCCCTGTTTCACCTCTTTAAGGGTCGATTTTCGTTTTTCACCACTCTTGAAAACATTCTTATTTTGGGTCAAATATGAGGCTGCGTGGTCAGAATTAGGGACCTCAGAAATCGTAATATCCCTCCCTCGTCCAAGCACTAGATAATTTCATACTAAATACGCAAAAACTAAATACGTTCGTTTTTTTTTATTTCGCATGATTTGTTTCCGAGCAGCAGTGGTCACGACGAAGGACGTCTTTCAAACAGCAGTCTGCACAAAACATTGTATTTACCACGTTTATAAATATTTTCCAATACACAACCTGTAAAAGGTATTTGAAACCATACTCTTAGATGTAAAAAAATTAATTGAAAACCTGCACACCGATTTCCATATAAAGCTCACGAAAATCCCTCTTTTTCCGCCCACGAGCTAGGTGTAACCCGTTAACGGAGGCTGAGAATAAGAGTAGTTGAATGGCGATTCGGACGTGTCGATAAAATAACGATGGATGAATGCGTTATCGTTTTATGTTGATTTTGAGCGAATTAAGTGGATCTTCCAACACAAGGCATGTTCAAAAAATGTTGTCCCTGGTCACAGTCGCGCAGCAACATCTAGGCTTTTGGGATTGAATGTGAAGATTGCATCTTTGGAATGCAATAAATACTGATATTGCTGAATTGGTTCGTTTTCTTTCGGCGAATTTTGCTTCTTAACGGGGTCGTCTAGTGTGTCAGAGAAGAGGAAACGGCCTTGCGTAACTTCTTTGAAGAAGAGGAAGGTGTACTGTATGGTCCAGACATAGCAGATTAATGGTGAGACCATGTTTTTATTATGAATTATATACAATAACTTTCAACCGCGTTTTTCTCAAAATACGATTTTTTCAAACTGCTGTCATGATATCTCAAAACCTATTTGATTGATTCTCCTCAAATTTACACAGTATCTTCAGTACATATATAACTATAAATTGAACTAAAATAATCAAGATTGATCCGTTAGTTTTCTTCTTATCAGCTATATAGACCCCAAAAAAATACGAAAAATTGAATTTCTTTTCTAAAGCATAAAAAAAATTTTTTTTTGGAATGCTTACTTTATTTTAGCTCCATGTAGAGCCTCAAGTCTCACGATTAAAATTGCGTTTGGTTTTTTTATTCTAGATAAGAAGAACGGCCGCAATCATGGCAGCAGTGGAGCACCTCTTTTTATATATGTGTTTCTGTTGGGCGGTGTATCTCCGACTATATTGTATATAAAGACTTAAAAAATGCACAAAGTTTGTTTAAATGTTAATTAAAATATTTTATATTTTTTATTTGATATAATATTTATAATATTATATATAATATTTATATTATTATATAATAAAATATTTTATTTTATTGGTTTGTCAAAAAAAAAATCCCCAATAAAGCATTATAAAACGGCCTTTACACTAGACGACCCCCTTAACCATTTTTCAAGGCACTTATTTAGGAATTACGATATAAATCTGCAAAACGAGATGTATGATAATAAACACGAGGAAATGAAAATATAACAACAACATGGAGGCAATTCAAGAACTTCCTTTGCATTCCAAGGCTGTAAATTTCAACACCATAGGTTCAATGGTGTTGAAGTTTGCATTGATGAAATGGAACGAGAGTTCCTTTTTCTTCGCTTTTGTCATTATACTACGCATCTCGTTCTCGATAATTAACTGTAGTAATATTAGCCATGCCAAACTTCACAACGTTTCCGAGCTTCTTAAAGATAGCAAGTGGCGTTCCTGCGTGATGCTCTGGTTACGCCGCGGTTGGACTTACCTTCACAGCGTTACGTTGTGCGAAAAAACAAAAACGCACAGAGTATCTCACTGAAGAGATAAAGTAATTATAAAATTCAAGAAATGGGAAGAAAAAGATGCCGAAAGAGAAGAAAAGAAAACGTTTTCGCTCTAGATCGAGAGATAGAGAGGGAAAACGAAAGGTACAAAGATCAGAGGAAATGATCCAGAAATTGCAACAACATTGGATACCCTCCAAACTGCAATACTGTAATTGGTAAGAGAACGATCGGACGAATGCCAATCGTCGTTTTCTGGCCCGATTCTTGAAAAGAATTCGACTTTCGAGGAAGGTAAGAGTATGAACGGGCAAAATTTCCACACGAGATGCACGCCTAGTTAACATAATCTCACGGCCTACACGAATGCGAGAAGTCCTCTCGACTACATGTCCACGTGACAGGTTGAGCAGGAAAAGCTTGACAAAAATTCAATCAGAATTTGTCAATACAACTTGATCCTAGATTATGTTTCTCGAAGATGCAGGAAAAGACAATCTGGAACCAGAGAAAGAAAACTTGCAAGACGAGGCCAAGAAGGGGCCAGCCAACAAGGCATGTAAGGGAAATAATCCCGAACTCGAAGGGATTCTTAACGCAAACCCTCCAGTGCGGGACGATATTCTTGAAGTTCTCATTAACGATCCCGCCGACGCGAAAGATGTACCATTGCGTGTAAATGCGGAATTGAGTAAGAAATAGACCCAATGGATGGCACAGGGTCTCTCGGAAGAAAGCAAAGCAATTGCCAAAAAGAGAGACAATCACTTCGAGAACGCACAAAACTACACTGAGAAAAAAAATAAATTGAATCAAACACATATATTGGTTGATCCAAATAAATGTGCTGCTGCGGAATGCCACCGATATATGAGATTGTTACAAAACCATAAAATATTGGAAAATGTGATTGATTAAAATAACATATTATTTTATTTGAAAAAGCTCTTCTGTTCTCTGAATATCTACATTATTCTGCAAATAAAATTATATTCTATTGAGATCATTCTATATACAATCCGTAGATGTATTGGATGAAATAGCGGTTGCTACAAACATTTTTTATTTCGTACAAAAATATAATCAATAGAATTAATTATTTCTTTACTGCATCGAAACGAATATACCATGGGACATAAGTTTTTCAATTTGGTTTAAATTTTAAATAAAAAGCGAGCATTAGAATGATCATCTATGATAATAGTGGAGAGAATATCAGATATCCAATGGAATATCCATGGAGAGAATATCAGATATTCAACTGATTAGAACAGATACTACACTTTGATCTTAGCCACAGGCCAAGAAGCGTTACTCTTTAGAGTTCCTCCAGCGTTTAAGTAGATTTTTGGTTCGCGCTTACGAGAAACGAGCGCGCGTGCGGCTTCTAGCGGTTACTCCGAGAACTACGGGTTTCCTCACACTTATAATTTCGGTGGCGAAAGTAAAAACAAATTTTACTTTCGCATAATTTCTTAACCAATTCAGACAGTTACTTAATATTTTGCAATCAAAATAAAATATTAATATTTTAACGAATAATGTACTTAAAAATCAATATCGGATATGGTGAAAACAATAAAATAACATATTTACTCAATAGAACATTTATTTTAATCAAACGAGCCAAATTCAGTTCTCATTGTGTACTCGAATCAACAATATTCACGGTATGAATTAAAACGCTTTTTTCGTTGGTTGCAGAAATTGCATTCAAAACTATATAATTTATTCGCGATAATTTTTTTAGATAGTTTCAATAATGTATTGGTCTCGGCTAATGATATATCTTTTGAATTAAAAAAAATTCAATTTACACCAACAATTTTACAATTAAATCAACGAAATTTCATTCAATAACACCAATGATATTGGATCAACGATTTTTTTTCTCAGTGTACATGGGTTCAGCGCTACTAGCACTAGGCACAGCGCTATCGATGGTGATCGAACCTCCGGAAGACGGAATCGATGAGGAGTTTTTCCTGAAATATCATTGTGATGCAGGAAAACTTCTAGCAGATGTATTCTACCAGCAATCCATCGCAAGAAGGTCTTTCGCTACTACATTGCTGAGTAAATCGCTCAAACCAATAATTAAAGTAACGATTCCTGATAGATGGTTGTATGGCGAAAAATTCACGGAATAAGTCAATGAGGCGAACGCGTTGGAAAAAGTGCGTGCGCCGATTAAACCTGCAGGCAAATAATACTTTTCAGAAAACCATTGGGTTAGGGAAATTACGCCTGCCGCGTACAAACAGGTGGGTGGCCAGAAACGACCGATAATGCGATTCAAAAATTGCCACCAGCAGGCGCCTCCCAATCGATCGAAAATGCCTACATGGCCGGACAAATCGTTCAAAACGAAATAATTCAGCGCCCCCCCCCCCCGGTCGATTAACATTTTTTCCCGTCAGAATAAAAAATATTACAACCGAAAAACTTATTCTCGAATGCATAAGAGGATATGAAATCCCATTCAAGCACTATCCCACAAATGAAAACCAGATATTTAATCAAACTTGGAGCAAAGCTGAAAGGGCTAATATTCAAAATGAAATGAATAAGCTCATATCGAAGAATGCACTTGAAGTATCTGAGAGTGCTCAACTCAATTAATTTCACCTTTTTTCTGGTACCTAAACCAGACGGTCTCAAGCGATTCATATTACATTTAATAAATTGGAACGCTCATATTGACGCACCCCATTTTTCAATGGAGGACATCAGGTCGTCGAAGGCATTATTAGCGTATTTGGGTACAATGAACTTGAAAGACGCGTATTCCTTGATACCGAATGAATCTCGCACAACAGTTTTGAGGTTTCGGCTGCTAAATAAACTTCATTAGTTTACGTGCATGCCATTTGGCTTGTGCACGAGTTCCTTTGTATTCACAAAGCTAATGAAACTCGTGTTGAACACGCTCATGTTAAAGGGGACAGACTACTGTCCCCTTTGCACTTATCCCCTAATGCGTAATTTACCATTACGCATGTATAAATTTGCCCTGGAAATTGAGACTGATGCTTTATTTCTGAAATTATGAAGAGAAAAACCGTAGTACCAACTACCTCGAGGTCTTGGCAGCGTTTATGGGGTTAAGAGGATTCGCTACACACCTATTAGGATGTGAAATCTTAAAATTGACAATACCTCAGCTATTTTCTTTATAAATCGTGCCGGAAGTGTACAGTTTTTTCATCTAAGCGAGTGAACGGGAAAAATTTAGCATCGGGGCGAAGAAAGACGACTATTGTTCTTTGCGTCATATATTTCATCGAAACCAAATGCCTTGGCTGACGCAGCATCGAGGATTACTAACATCGAAACGGAATGAGAATTGGGAAAGGAAAAATTCAAGATGATTGAAAAAATTCGATCCGTTTTCAATTAAACTCATTGCGTCTAGTGAAAAAAAAATTCCAGAGATTTTGCGCTAGATTCCCGGAACCGGAGGTTTCAGCGGTAGATGGATTTACGATATTTTGGAAGGAAGAAAAGTTCTACGCTTTTCCACCATTTGAAATAATTCTCTAAGTATTGCAAAAAATCTTTATCGATGAAGTATAAAGAATACTAGTTGCTCCTCACTGACCAACTCAACCATGGTTTCTGTTATTTACCTCTACGCTAACTGCAGAACCGATCGTATTTAAACCTCATAAAAACCTTTTATCATCGCCATACAGCGCGACAACACATCCTTTGGCGTCCTGACTTTCGTTAGTGGCAGGGAATGTATCGGGAGAGCATTCCTAACAAAAGGGATTGAAGAAAAGGCGGTCCAAGTAATGATAAACTCAATGACATCGTTTACCTTGAAACAATACCAAACATCGCTCAACCGCTCGTGGAACTTTGGATCTCAACAATATTTTGATGTGTAGAACGCTGAAATTCCAGAGATTGTGAGTTTTGTAACAATAAGATTCGAAGAGGGGGCGCGTCGCGGTACCCTTTGCTTGGATCGATCAGTAATTGCACTTATTTCTGGCCGTGAGTTGGAAAAAGTCGAGCTGATTGCTCGGTTCTTGAAGGGGGTGTTCAAACAAAATCCTTCACGATCGAAGTACCATAGTATCTGGAATACTGAACAAGCTTTACAAAGGCTCAAAACGCTTTCGGAGGAAAAATATCCTTAAACGAAATGTGACGGAAATTAGCCACTCTTTGAATCCTTGCAACGGCTCAGATACTCCAAACTTCAGCGCTGATGCGAAAAAAATAATATAGCAAAGTCAGAAGCGGGAGTTTCGATGAAAATTCCGGACCTTATTAAAACATCAAAACCCAGAAAAGTAACACCGAAGGTATTCCTACCATTTGTCGAACCGTCGGACGACTTATGCGTAGCTTGTGCAATTTTAACTTACATAAAACGAACCCAAGATTTGCGTTCGGAGAGCAATTAGCGGCTGTTCATAAGTATAGTTAAGGCCTTAGGCCACAGTAACGGGTATAAAATCATGTGCGAATTTAACAATTTTTTCGAATGAAAAAGTGATTCACTCATAAAATTAATTACACATCTATTTAGTATGAATATCACGCTGTTAGAAAATATATATATTTTTTTTCGATGTACAAAATGGCCGACTACTCGAAACTTCTCGGAACAGCTTTTTTCCAATTGGCGTGACAAATAACTTCAACAATTTACACTCGATTTACTTCAAATTTAAAAGTTACATTCCTATTTGCATTTCGCAGAGAAGTGCTTACGGAATTTCCGATTAATCGAAAACATTTCATTTTATGAGCAATTTATGAGCAGTTATAACGACATTTTTCACTGAAAATTCAATTCTTAAGGAGGTTGGAACGTTAGCCGCAATCCAAAGTTAAATTGAATCAAAAATACATGTTATTGTTTAGACTATATTGAGTCTTTACGAACTTTTTGAACGTTTTTTTGTTATTTAGCACCAAGATAAACCATTTCTAATAACGGATTAATGCAACCCTTTGTAAACATTTAGAAAAAAAAATCCTCATCGTGCCCATCGTAAACCATGGGCCAATAATCTCGTAACGTAAATATGAATAGGCGTAATTATAAATTACTCAAAATTTCATTGTGAATTGTATAAAACATTCGTTTTCGTAGATTTTTCACAATAATCATCGATAATGTTATACTTTTTCAAGTTGGTAGAAACACAAAAGTTTTTCTACTTTACGTAATAAAAATATTAAAATGCATAATTTTGCCATTTAATTGTATATTTTTAAAAATTAGCATATACAGAATAAATCTGTACCTCGTATGCATTTTTTGAGGTTCATTGAAAAAAAAATGAATAAACCGTCATTTGACTCAACTGCGTCGCTCCAACCTTCTTAAGTTTAAATACCTACAACTTTTGAGTAAAACAATATCTTTTAAATTCCTTACGTACATCTCTAAGTATTCTAATGTAGATTGACGAGAATTTTTGTTTTTTCTTCTAGGTAAAAAATTATGGATGCTAAATGTCACGCCGCGGAGCGTCTACAAAAAAAGATGCAAGAAAATAGTAGTCGGGCATTATGTACATCGAAAAAAAAATATATTTATTTTCTAACAGCTTGATAATCATAGGGAATAGATGTGTAATTAATTTTATCAGTGAATCACTTTTTCATACGAAAAAAATGGTTAAATTCGCACATGATTTTATGGGTATTTTAAGGCCTAAGTCCTTAAGCCACACAAGTCACTGGGTAAAAGCCCTGCTAAATAAGCCAGGTATAGATAATAACAAATTTACTGCGTACAGCACAAAACATGCAAGTGTGGGTGCGGCTTTCAGGAAGGGTGTCGCCATTGACATGACACGTCGAATTACCAGTTGGCCCCATCGTTCAGAAAAGTTTGCAAAATTCTACAACAATCCCGTTCGGGAAGAACAGTGCACGTTTGCGCAATCTTAAGGGGGAATCTTAAGGGGGCTTCTCACTTTAGACGCAAAAAAGGCTATTTTTATGAACGTTTTTGATAGGTTTACATTATAGATATTGATATGAAAGTTGTTACACTTAATAAAAACATTTTTTAAATGTATTTATTTACGTCACTATTTATAGACGAAAGTGGTAGTTAAAAAAAATGTCCTAAAAAAATTGTCAGTCTGCGCTGTTGATGAAATCTCGGAGATGGATCATCCGAAACAAAAATCAAGCGGTTTTAGATTCAGTATGTTAATGACGATAGCGCATATCATACGATTTTTAATATATTCAAAAACAACAAAATGGCGGACATGTAAAAAAAACAAAAAAAACATTTTTTTTCACCGTTTTCGGGAAAGAAATAGTTAATAATAAAAAAATGTAAAAATCCCTCATATGCGCTATAGTTATAGTTGTAAAAAATATGTGGTTGAAATTTCATAAGGATCAGTTCAGTACTTTCGAAGATTTTACTAACAAGCCGTCGAAAAACGTTGTTTCGGGAAAAACGCCTTTAAACTTTGTTTGGGTTACATAAACACATAAATTTTTTTTAAAATGTATTGCCAAAGTTTATTTACTAAGTGTAACAAATCTTATATCAATATCTATAATTTAAACTTATCAAAAAAATGCATGAAAATAGCCTTTTTTTAGCGTCTAAAGTGAGAAGACCCCTTCATTAAGAAAGTTTATTTGTTATTCTCATCTTGGGATAAAATAAAGTAAAAGGATTCAATCGGCATCAGTACTCCTCTTAGTTATCACATGTATGCTGAAAGTCTATAGTTAAACACCGAGAACGAGACGCGTAGTATAATTGTACGTGATTATACGAAGCGTCTCGTTCAAAGATGATCTACTCCCACCCGAAAAATCACCCATTCACAAATCAGGGAACAAAAAAATCCCGAAATGTGTTCACTCTGGTAACATACTCTAAACATTATGAAGATAATTTAAAGCGCGGCGTGACCTTAGCAACAGGCAGGGGTGCCACTACCTATCTTTAAAAAGCTCTGAAACGTTGTGACGTTTGGCATGACAAGCATGACTACAGTTAATCATCTCCGAACGACTCGCTTTTCGTATAACCACGATCGATCTTCCCCCGCATTCGATGGGCTCATTTGATCGTACAATTATCAACAAAAACAATATTTCGCAGATTCGGGTTATATGTCTCCATCAAGGATCCTTAAAGAAGTTTTAATGGTTTTCGAGCCTAGATGGGGCGAAAGAAATGGTAAATAAAACATTATTTTTGTTGCATTCCAACGATGCAAAGTTCGCTACTATAAGTTTGCATCGTTGGAAAGAAATGAAATTCATTTTTCAAAATCATAGACTCGTCAACATCAATTTTGTTGGCACATTTACGTTTTTAAAACCACGTACACATTTAAAAAAATCTGTTTTACAACTCAAATGAGCAATACAATGTTTAGAGTGAAAAAAAACATACTTTTCGTTGTCTTCAACACCGTAACTTACCACATTTCATCTGCTATGATCAGATCAAGTATGGTAAGTTTGTTTGGGTTTTGAATTGGTAAGTTTCTTTCCTCTCAACTGATGCACACTGATCACGTATGTACCTATACATTAACACATATGCATACGGGAGTTTCGTGGTCGAACAATCTTGCCCTTATGCCCCATCGTACCCTACCCAACGTCAACCTTTCCAGCCCTTTTCCAAAAGTAAATCTTCCCCATCAGCGTTCAAATTTTTTCTCTCATGATCTGCGTCTCGACCTCACTGAAAATATTACTGCAAAGATCTCAAACTCGGGCCTAGCCTCATTGTTCCGTCGCATACGGAATGAGCGAGCAGTTCATTATTAATTTTATTGAAAATAAGAATTTAGCTAGTGTTAAAATTTTCTATATAATTATAATTATCCACATCGTCCCAAGGCACGACAGGGAAGAGTATTTCTCTCTTATCTGAAGTCCATAAAAAAGGGTCAATAGCCCACGCACGGGTTTGCTCGACGACTCGCTCGCTCGGTGAACCACGTGCAGGGCAATTCAACATTTGGTTCGCAAATGTTACTTTTATTTTTGTAAGCCTTTATACATGACTACGTTCAAACTGTGCATATCGGCGCACCAATGTACCCCTAATAAAGGGATTTACCAAGCGTCCACGTGATGGTAGAGTTTAGCGAGGAAGTTTTTTCATTGCACCAAAGAGTTCGTCACTGGAATGCCCCGTTGGTCAAAACACGTGTGCGACAGGGCTGACCAGTATTTTCTATTCTCACACTTCTCATCTGTGATTGGTGACCGCTACAATCCATCAACTCCTTTTTCTACATTTTTGGACCAATGAAACTAGTTGTTGTTCATCCAAGGGGTGGCATCGCATCCCCCGTTTGTGAGACAGCTCTCATCACCAACCACGGATGTAAGACTCGAACTTCCTTTTGGCCAGTAATCATCAAACATTCGAAGAGGAAACATCAAGAGTCCAATCAGCGCGGAACTCTTGCCTCTCACGAATAAATTACTCAAACATCTCCATAAGATAATTCTATCAACACCGTCGTCATTACTACGCGGAAACAACGTGAATCAATGATCACTACTTTACCTGATCGATGTAAATAATTGTGAATAAATTAAATTGTTTTTTAGTTTATCTCCAATTCTTTTTAACTAACCACCTTCACCACATTAGTTTGAGGTGCGGGAGTTCAATCACGGGATTGCAGTGTCGAATCTCACGCATTCGGTATCAGGATTTACGACCCCGGTTGACTTGCATCAATAAGTCGAGTCGCACTGTGACCGTGAACGGAACGTTTTTTTTGGTTCTTCGAGCCGGATTGGAGATTCCAGTCTCACTTATTTGATCAGTGAAGTGAAAGTGTGAAATTGGCGCAGTCGAACACAAGGCGCATGACGACGTCTAGGGCGGCGGAGCATCTCATCCTCCATCAGCGGATCACAACGTCAGTAGCGCCAACGATTTCATGCCACAAGGGTAAGCTCGTTAACTGTATCAATTGCCAATTACTTCCCTGTGCCTTTCACATTCATCCGCTACGCTTCAAAATTGTGAAAAATGACTCCAAGCCCAGGAAACGCAAAGTTTAGGGATCAGCTTGTTCGAAAACGCGGGTCCATAAAGGGTAAACTCACAAGCTTCAAGAGTTTACTGGACAATCAAGAAGTCGATCCTGACATCTACATATTAAAGGCGCACATGGGTCGGCTAGAAAATTCTTTCGCGAAGTTGGAAGATTACACTAGCGAACTGCAAGAGCTTGAGCCAGAAGTCGACCATTACGCAGAACAATCAACGATGGAAATGGAACGATGGACGTCCTAGCAAAATGCTACAGACTTCAGGATGGAGTCACCCAAGCAGCAGCAATAGCAGCGGCAACCTCATCTTCCAGCATTCGGGCGTCACCGAATACATTCGCACCAATATCCGCACTAGCACGCCTTCCAGAACAGAGTCTTCCGAAGTTCACAGGAAAATATGAAGACTGGCTGAGTTTTGAAGATGACTTCCAGTCGACTATCGGGCGACGACCGGGTCTCAGCGACACCGAAAGATTAAAGTATCTGCGGTCATATCTCAGCGGGGAACCCGAGCGCCTTGTACGACAATTCGAGCCCACGGACGAAGGCTACCGAAGCGTTTGGGCGCTTTTAAAAAGGATCTTCGAGGACAAAAACAAAATTCGCTAACGCCACGTAACGGAGATTTTCAACATCCCTACAATGCAAGGAGAGTCAGCACAGAATCTCAGCGAAGTGATAAACAAACTCGAACTTCATTGCTCGGCACTCAAATCGCAGGGCGACAATACATTCAGTACGATGATGCTCTGCATCGCACAGGCAAAAATCGACAAATTCACATGCAAGCAGTGGAAGATGTCTCTCAAGGAAGATGAGTTGCCAACATACGACCAACTCATCACATTTCTTCGAAAAATGCTCATCTTATAAGACGAGCCTCTCAATGCTTTCAAGGACGCAGGCTCAAACGTCCTCAAGTAAAGGTAAGGTACGCAATGGCTTTCAAAATGGCCAGAGCGGAACGACTCCGAAACAGAGTCGAACATTCGTGACCACCACATCGCACGAGTGCCCGATGTGCAAGGGCAGTCATCAGCTATTCCAATGCCAGGAATTCAAGAGGCTCACGCCGAAGGAAAAGTTCGACGCAGCAACGCGGGTATCCGCGTGCATCAATTGCTTGCGTTTAGGCCACAGCGTCAGACAGTGTACGTCGAATTTCACGTGCAAAACGTGCCGCAAGAAGCACAACACGTGGTTGTATTGCTCAGAATTGTCGCAACCATCGTCTCTGGCGAGCGAAACAACGCAAGCATGACTGGCAACACTGCAAGTCTTGGCAGATGAAACGGGAGTTATTAGCTTAATGGCCAGCATCCCGTCACGTGATATCCTAGTGACAGCAAAGATCAACGTATACAGCTCATCAGGAGAACACATATCATGCCGAGTCTTGCTTGACACTTGCTCCAACAGCAACTTCTTGACCGAAAGGTTTGCAACATTTCTCAATCTACAAAAGAAGAGATTTACAGTGCCAATTGGGGCTATGAATTAAACTAGAATGGTCACAAACAATCTCGTGAGCGCACGATTAAAGTCGAGGATCTACAACTTCGAAAAGACTTTGAGCTTCCTGACGATTGACGAAATCGCAGGATTCGTGCCAGATGAAAGGATCTTCCGACAGTCATTATCGCTGCCGCGCATTATTCAGCTCGCGGATCCAGAGTTCGACCATCCAGCGCCAGTCGACATGCTAATCGGCTCCGGAACGATATTGTCCACCTTCTGCGTAGGACAAATAAATCTTTCCGCACCCGGTGGTCCGGATCTCTATTTACAAAAAACAGGCTTGGGCTGGATCATCGACGGTGCTATTCGAACAAGTGACTTGTCGCCGTGCAACCAATGTCATGCCACCACAATGGAAGGCATCATGAACCGCTTCTGAGAAATCGAGGAAATTGACATAAAACATCATAACTCACCAGAAGAAATTAGCTCCGAGAATCACTTCCGAAGAACGGTAAGACGAGACAACGATGGTCGATACATCGTTGCACTCCTGTTCAACAGCAGAAGGGATCAGCTCGGTGAGTCTCGATCAATGGCCACGAAACGCCTTATCGGACTCGAGAAAAAATTGCAAAAAAATCCAGAGCTTAAAATACAGTACGATGCTGTGCTCCAGAAATACCTGACCTTAGGACACATGTCAAGGGTTCAGAACGACACCGCGACGGGGGGAGGTTTCTATCTTCCTCACCATGCGGTTATCAAAAACAGTAGCCTGATCACCAAGGTCAGAGTTGTCTTCGACGGATCAGCGAAGTCTAGCACTGGGATATCTTTGAACGACACTCTCATGGTTGAGCCCACCATTCACGGCGACATCTTCTCACTTCTGCTGCGGTTTCGCGGGCATCAGTACGTGCTCACAGGAGACATCGAGAAGATGTACCGACAATTCAAGGTTCAGAAGGAAGATCGGAAATACCAAAGGATTCTGTGGCGCGACGCCAGTGGCTTAATAGGCACATACGAGTTGAATACCGTGACCTTCGGACGGGCTCCAGCACCCTTCTTGGCTACCCGTTGCCTTCAAAAGTTGGCTGAAGATGAAACAACCAAATTTCCGAGGGCTGCAGAAATCATCAAACGTGATCTGTACGTCGACGATCTCATTACCGGAGCGGCAACATTCAACGACGCTCTGCAACTTCGAAACGAAATCAACGCATTATTGCAACGCGGGTGTCTCAACCTTCGACAATGGGCACCAACGAGCCACGCCTCCTTCAAGGTCTTCCATCCGGTAGCGTAAATCTCAAGCCACAATCGCGGCAAGACCAAACTATCAAAATTCTCGACGTGCATTGGTACTCCGAACAGGACTCGATCATCTACACCGTTAATCCTGTCTCGCGAGATCATCGCGTTACGAAAAGAACCATTCTGTCGCATATCGCCAGAATATTCGACCCGCTGGGTCTGCTTGGTCCAGTGGTGATACAGGCGAAGCTCATCATGCAACGACTGTGGAGGGAGAAACTCGATTGGGACGAATCCATTCCGGCAGAAATACAAACCGAATGGAATAACTACGCATCACAATTGAGTATCCTTCGCCGCAGACAAAACAAGGTCACCTCACGTGCGAAGAACTAGAAGCAGCAAAAGTCACCATCATAAAACTTGTTCAAGCAGAAGGCTTTCCCAAGGAGCTCAGAGACTTGAAAGAAGAAGGAACCGTGGACCCAAAGAGCAAGCTTGTTTCACTAACCCCATTCTTGGATGATTTGGGTATAATTCGAATCGGGGGTAGACTCACGAACTCCAAGTTTTCGTTTACAGAGAAGCATCCCGTGATACTGCGACGATCACATCACGTAACCACTATGATTATCCGGTATGAGCATATTTCCACATATCATGCCGGCGTACAGACTACGCTCTATTCTCTAAGAAAACGATACTGGATAATCGACGGAAAAAACCAAGTTCGCAAAGTGATCCGCGGCTGCATGACCTGCGCGAGGGCAAATCCTCCATCCACAAGCTACATAATGGGAAATCTACCTGGAGTTCGCATTACCGAAGCTCGACCATTTTTGAACGTAGGAGTGGATTACTGTGGTCCATTTTTCATCAAAGAAAAGAAGAATCGTAACCGAGGAAGAATCAAGGTGTACGTTGCAGTCTTTATCTAACTCGTAGTCAAGGCCGTGCATCTCGAGCTAGTCAGTGACATGACTACTGAAGCCTTTCTCGCCGCTTTGAAACGATTTATCTCGAGAAGAGGAAGATGTCAAAATATCTACTCTGATAACGGCACAAACTTCGTCGGTGCCAACACCGAAATGAAGGAGATCATAGAACATTCGCATTCCAACGAACACAAGGAAAAGACACACACCTTCTGCAGTGATCGCGGAATCAAGTGGCATTTCATGCCACCACAATCACCAAACTTTGGTGGAATATGGGAGGCTGCAGTCAAATCTTTCAAACATCATTTGAGACGAGTCGTCGGCGAACAACTGCTCACGTTTCAGCAGCTTTATACGTTTGTTACAGAAGTAGGAGCAATCCTCAATTCACGCCCGTTAACTCCTATCTCATCAGATTCCAACGATCCTGTTGCACTCTCGCCTGGTCACTTTCTGATTGGCAATACATTAACGAGCGCACCTGAAACAAATTTCGTCAACATTCCATCCAATCGGCTATCATTATGGCAGCACATACAAAAGATGAAGCAGGATTTTTGGACCAGGTGGAACAAGGAATATTTAAACGAATTAAATATTCGTCACAAACGGATTCGAGGCTCCCACAGCATACAAGAAGGCTCTCTCGTACTTCTCAAAGAAGACCATCTAACTCCTCTTCGATGGCTCATGGGAAGAGTCATCGAGACTCGACCCGGTTCAGATGGCATCGTAAGAGTAGTCAAGGTCAAAACGTCCACGGGAATCTTCGACAGGAATGTTCGCAAGCTCGCACCACTGCCATGGCTAACTGATAGTGACAGTGATAGTGACAATCACAAATAATCAATTTAGAGACAATTAACACAATTGCGAACTTATCTATAGACTATACTCAAGGATAACCTTCAATTGTAATGTAATTGTGGTGATCGCACTTGATCGGTACCCTCTCAAGGGGGGAGTCTGTTCCGTCGCATACGGAACGAACGAGCAGTTCATTATTAATTTTATTGAAAATAAGAATTTAGCCAGTGTTAAAATTTTCTATATAATTACAATTATCCACATCGTCCCAAGGCACGACAGGGAAGAGTATTTCTCTCTTACCTGAAGTCCATAAACAAGGGTCAATATCCCACGCACGGGTTTGCTCGGCGACTCGCTCGCTCGTTGAACCACATGCAGGGCAATTCAACATTTGGTTCGCAAATGTTACTTTAATTTTTATAAGCCTTTATACGTGACTACGTTCAAACTGCACATATCGGCGCACCAATGTACCCCTAATAAAGGGATTTACCAAGCGTCCACGTGATGGTAGAGTTTAGCGAGGAAGTATTTTCATTGCACCAAAGAGTTCGTCACTGGAATGCCCCGCTGGTCGAAACACGTGTGCGACAGGGCTGACCAGTATTTTCTATTCTCACACTTCTCATCCGTGATTGATGACAGCTACAATCCACCCACTCCTTTTTCTACATTTTTGGACCAATGAAATTAGTTGTTGTTCATCCAAGGGGTGGCATCGCATCCCCCGTTTGTGAGACAGCTCTCATCACCAACCACGGATGTAAGACTCGAACTTCCTTTTGGTCAGTAATCATCAAACATTCGAAGAGGAAACATCAAGAATCCAATCAGCGCGGAACTCTTGCCTCTCACGAATAAATTACTCAAACATCTCCATAAGATAATTCTATCAACATCGTCGTCATTACTACGCGGACACAACGTGAATCAATGATCAGTACTTTAACTGATCGATGTAAATAATTGTGAATAAATTAAATTGTTTTTTAGTTTATCTCCAATTGTTTTTAACTAACCACCTTCACCACATTAGTTTGAGGTGCGGGAGTTCAGTCACGGGATTGCAGTGTCGAATCTCACGCGTTCGGTATCAGGATTTACGACCCTGGTTGACTTGCATCAATAAGTCGAGTCGCACTGTGACCGTGAACGGAACACTCATAGTAAATAAAAACCACGGGGAGCTGTTTTCAAAAAACGTGTTAATCGAAATGAGGATTTGTTGGTCAACTTTAAAAAGGATCGTACTTTCTGCAACCAGAATCTTTATGTACACAACAATTATCCGGTAGTTCATAAAGGTGAGGGTAATGGCCTGCGGATATTTGTGAGTACGGTGTAGTTCAGATGGATTTAAGATTCACATGTATATATATATATATATATATATATATATATATATATATATATATACACATACGTCTGCTCGTCACGAGTGTGGGGCAACATTACGGAAGAGGTTTTTCACACGGTACATACGGAGTCTGCAACTGTTGAATATTCAAGTGAATCGAGAGAGTTTATGCTTTCACCGTGTGCCGCGAATCATCAAATAGATAAGTGATTGCCGCGTTATTAAGCCCACCGAACGTTTCACCGAATATTAAATATTCCTCTCTCTCTCTGTCTCTCTCCACGCTCTCTCTGTCTCTCTCAATGACTGCAGCCACTGGTGTATATCCTTTCGTCCACACGCATCCGGGGCTTCGTTAGATCGCGTTCAGTCTCTCAGCTTATCGTGTTCCACGTTACAGATTGGTCGGCGCCTAAGCGAAAAACCTCCGCTGGCTATCATCACACTTTATAAACATTTCGTTATCGCTCTGCGCGGGTTTTTTGACGCTCATCATTGCGCGGATCGTCGAGGGCGATCTTCGCCGTCTTTCTCGCCAGCGTTCATCCGCGCACTGAATGGTATCGCAAAGTCGTTGCGACAACGTTCAGTTTACGTCCAATGAGAAGATGGATTTTTTGCTCCTCTCGTACGGGGACGATACACTGGAACTTGCCGAGGTGTATATCAAACGTTTGTGCTCTTGGGGATCGTAAACCGTGGGGTATACGCGGCGAGATCGAGTCCGCGAATAGTCAGCCAACTTGAACCATAAATACAAGCAGGCACATCCCCATGTACGTACGTGTATACGGAAAAGGGACTTTTGGACCCGTTCTATCTATTAGATGTTGGTTATCGGCGCATCTGGCAATTTTAAGGACGGTTTTGAATGTTTTTTTCTTTTTCAAATGAATCGTTCATTTTGGGGACAGGCTGGTCTTTGAAGTCGGCTTTGGATAAATATACTCACATTCGTCTCAAGGTGTTTTTGAAGACGTTGTGGTTGGTAGAATATTGAGAATAGGGACAATCGTCTACTATGGAAACGGTCCTCGAAGTCGAATGCTTTTAAAATTACCTTTTCGCGAATATATGTATGTATATCTCGAATGCGTGGGGTCGAGGTACCTCACGCTCGTAAAGTTATGATGGAAGTCGGTGCTCAAATAGTCGCGTATCGCCCTCAACGTGGTCAGTTTCTTGAGGCAACCACGATCTCTCGGATCCTCGCTCGCGATTCTTCGTTATGGCAAATACGTCGCCCATCTTCTCTCTCTCTCTCTCTCTCTCTCTCTCTCTCTCTCTCTCTCTATCTCTCTCTCTCTCTCTCTCGCTGTTTTCTCTATCTTGTTGTTCGGTAATCCAGAATATTCTTGAGAAATATGACGATTAAAACTGTTCTTCGTCCTGCGTGGCTTGGTCTCCATTAGTCTATATCAGCGCACTAAAGTTCCTGCATACGTGTGGTAGATAAAATAATGAGAAGATCGAAAAGAATCTCCATCTCGCTCTCTCTATTTTTTGTGTCGTCGCACTTATTATTAGCGAGAGAGCCAGAGAGAAGAGAGAGAGAGAGAGAGAGAGAGAGAGAGAGAGAGAGAGAGAGAATCAGAGACAGAAAAAGGATCGTTTGGTACCGTGTAACGAGATGATTCGTGATAAATTTGTCAGATTAGATAATATACTTTGTGGAGGGAAAATTGGAATGCATACGCGAAACGAGTCTTGCGTTCTGGTGTATATTATATATACGAGACTGGCAAAATAAGCGGTGGTCTCTAAACGACGGCGAGAGTGAGTGAGTGGGTTATAAGACGGGTAAAACGCGTTTAGTCTTCGCTGTACGGATGTGTGTGCATATGTATATATATACTTATTCCGGTAACTTTCTATACGAACGTACTCACTCGTGCATGTACACGTATACATGCATTTGCGCCCATCAGTTAGAGCTCACCAAGAGACTCGCCGCTTCTCCTTAACGCCCGTTATAATTCATTAATATAAGCGCCCCGGCTAATTGATATCATGTAATAGCATATAGCGCGAGCACGCGCGTTACAACCGTCATAAACGAGAGCGTGGGATCGTTGGTGAAAGAGCGACGTTATACAGCGAGGCAAACTCTCGATGCCTCGACTCGGATATGATTTGCTGCCCGTCTTGCTCTTGTAGGTACCACTAAATGTTTATGTATGTGTGTGTGTGTGTATATATATATATATATATATATATATATATATATATACACACACAACACACACGTTTATTAGTGGATTAGCGGGGCTTGCGCTATCGCCTTGCCTCACCAGACTATACTGCATTTCTTTGCCTATTTCGCAATGGCGCACTAGTCGTTTTCTCGGAATTCTAAGCGAGTAGTTAGAAGTTCTCTCTCTTCTCTCTCTCTCTGCATTTTGTGCAAATTTTGGTATCGGTCTGTTTTTTGTTTGCGCAGACGTGCAAATACTGTTGTTGTTTTTGAACGTTGAATTGTATGGTTGAAGCTTTTAGAATTTAAATTTGGGTTGGGGTGTATGGTTGGTAGTCCAGTAAACTAGGAGAAAAAAAAACATTAATCGGTAAAAAGCTGAATTGTGGTATATATTTTTATTACGACTTCCCGTTGAACACACTAAAAGTCCCCGTCAAAACCTGTTGCGCTTAAGCCGCCATCTTGGAAAAAAGGTACACTTTTTCAAGTTTTTGCCTACATCTCGGCAACGTTTGCTGATATGGAAAAATGGTTCAGATAATAACTATGGCTTATTAAGTTTCCTCAAAAAAACCTGATATACATTTTAGTACATCTCCAGGGGAGGGAGGGAGGGAGGGGGAGAGAGAGAGAGGGGGGAGGGGGGGGGGGCGAAGGGAAATGAATTAGGTGACAGGTCACTAGCAGGTCAGAACGTGTGAAGAGTGGCTGGCTGGTGGGGTTACCTGGCCCCATTTCCACTTGCTCTTTTTAATGCGGCGTGTATGCGCAAAACCAAACGTCTGCTTTGTATGACATTTTTGAAGAACCAAACGAAAATATAAATGGCGTGCATTGTACACATGTCATCGACGGTGTATATCTCCTACATCGCATGGATGGCACCAACATCAGACGTATGAGTCCATCTGCGCAGCACATGTAGGTTACATAAAACACAATTTTGGAGCGAAGTCCGTAATCGTTTTTTATGGCTACACCGATTGCTCTAGCAGCACCAAAAAAACTGAACAGCGTCGGCGTTCTGTATAGCATTCAAGAGCTGACATAAATGTCGATGCCGCATTGAGAAAAAAACCAACTGAATTAAAAACAATATATTGGTTGATTCAAATAAATGTCTGATCGCGGAGTGCCACCGATATATGAGATTGTTACAATACTATAAAATATTGGAAAATGTGATTGATTCAAATAACATATAATTTTATTCGAAAATCTCTTCTGTTCTCTGGATATCTACATTATCCGTCAAATAAAATTAAATTCTATTGAAATCATTCTGTGTACAATCCGTAGATGTATGGGTGAAATAATTCAGCGGTTGCTACAACATTTTTTTTCTTACAAAAATATAATCGATTGAATTAATTATTTCTTCACTACATCGAAATGAATATGCCATGAGACGTAAGTTTTTCAATATGTTTTAAATCTTAAATAAAAAGTGAGCATTAGAATGATCATCCACATTAATAGTGGATGAGAATATCAGAATATCCAATGGAATATCTATGGAGAGAATATCCGATATTCAACTCATATGAACAGATACTATACCTTGCTCTTAGCTACAGGCCAAGAAGCGATACTTTTTAGAGTTTCACCGGCGTTTAAGTAGATTTTCAGTTCGCGCCATGCTTACGAGAAACGAGCGCGCTTGCGCCTTCTAGCGGTTACTCCGAAAAGTACCGGTTTCCGCACACCTATAATTTAGGTGGCGCTCGGCCATGATTCCGTTGAATTTTTTCAACTAAATGCGCAAGAAACAAATTTTATTTACCTATAATTGTTTAACCACTTCAGACATTTGTTTAATATTTTTCAATAAAAATAAAATATTAATATTTTAACGAATAATGTGCTTGAAAATCAATATCGGGTATGGTGAAAAAAATAAAACATATTTACTCAATAGACATTTTATCTGAGTCAAACGAGCGAAATTCAATTTTTCTTGTGCACTCGAATCAACAATATTCATGTTATGAATTGAAACTATTTTTTTCTATTCGTTGCAGAAAATGCATTCAAAACTATATATTTTGTTCGCGATGATTTTTAGATAGTTGCAATAACATAGTGTTCTCGGCTAACAATATACCTTTTGAATGAAAAAAAAACTTTTATTTTTATCATGTTATTGAAGTCAATAGCGTTTTGTTTGGACTAATAAATCCGATTATTTACATCAACAATTTTACAATTGAATCTAGGAAATTTCATTCAATAACACCCATGATATTGGATCAATTATTTGTTTGTTCTCAGTGTACTATGATCACCACAATAACACAAGAAAAGCTTTTATGTAATGATAAAAACAAATCTCGATTGATTTCAATGTTAACGGAAAGATTTCTAAATTAAGGGTTTCAGGTTAGACAAACTCGAGACGATGCTGATACCCTCATCGTCGCCACAGTAATAGATTTATCTTCATCTGCAAATATCGTCATCGTTGGCGGAGACATCGATCTCGTCGTTCTATTAACTGCTTCGGCCCCGCAAGGCAGAAATATTTATTTCATGAAGCCAGAAAAGGGAAAACAGACCGAAAAATGTAGTCTTCGCGTCTCCTGTAATCGCATGAAGGGATTGTCCCTTCATAGATCTCCTGAACTCTGGGGTTGGAAGAGAGGTCATGATTTCCTTGACCCTGTTCGGACATTGAAGGCTCCTGCTCCGAATTCCGTGCTGTCATTACTCTCATGCAATTGTAAGAAGGGATGTATACTTCATCTTGTGGTTGTCGGAAGGCCGAGTTAAAATGCGCAGCGATTTATGGACATTGCTAAAATATCGCGTGTTTGAACTTGAACAGAAATTTCGATATTGAAAATAGGGTTCTGTTAAGGGGTGAGATGCAGTCAGAGGCGTGCATAAACTAGCATTTTCAAGACTTTTTTTTATAGTAATTAAGTTTGTTTTATGAAACTGGTTACACAGACTTTTTATGTTATATTTCAACTTGACTTGTACAATATTTCAAAGAAAAATATTGATTATTTATAAAAATATCGCCATGTTTGTCGAACCCCTTTCGGCATGTAGTACTGTGCGGTGACCATCATAAAATTTTACTGGTTCATCTGAAATAAAAAAAAATCATTAGTTTAATAATAAATATAGTCCTTAATCGAAGCTTTTTTTAATTAACAAAATGGCGGGTTCCGACATATAACTTTCGATTTTCGATAAAAAATTCGCTCGTTTATCCTTCGAATACTTCGAGTAAGGACTAGTTTTTAATGCTATCAATAAGCACACCAAATATCATCAAAATCCATCGAGTGGTATTTGAATTACAGTGGTCACCGACTTGAAAAACATAGTTTCCAGAAATACGCGTTTAAATTTTTTCGATGTGGATACGGTATTGTATGTTCTAAACTTTTTTTTATGTATTTTGATTCGCTGAATCGGAATATCACAATTTTTTGTCGAAAAGTCGAGCATTCAATTGTATATAGCCAAGTGTTAAAACAATTTTTCAAAAAATTAAAGTTTTTCGGAATGAATTATTATTTTTTAACATGTTGGGCAATTTTAAAACGAAAGTGTTCTTTATAAAATTTTGCTAATATTCATAGTTTTTGACTAATACATTTTGGAAAATTTCAGAATGAGTTTTCCAATTTTACACTTGTTTTATGTATAGAAATACTAATTAAAAAATTACTTACATCGAATCATCAAATTCTGGCCCATACAATAGGGCTTCTGCCGATGTGAAAGCTTCCAAAATATCAATTTGTTGTTGTCTTCGAAGCATTCTGCCTTGCCGGGTATTAACGTTTGCGCGTTTGTCAGCCACATCTATGCTTGCAGCTGCTGTCCGTTACCTGCCATTGGGACCCGACGCCCCTTCACTAATTGTGGGATATCCTGGAAACTATTCATCGCTTTAACTTGAAATTTTCAGGGAATATTTTCGAAATATCATACTTCGAGAAAATGTTTTAAAAAATCGATTTTTTCAAAATTATAACTGCATCTCACCCCTTAAAAAGGCGTTTCCTGACGAACCTTTAACCACGTCTGACATCCAACATGAGTACGACGACTTTGACGATACCAACATTGATGAGCTACCTCCTCCAGCCATTATACTTCAGAGAATGCTACTCCTAGTACGAGTGGCATTCAACGGCTTTAATTGCTAAGAGTAGACAAACTGACATGTCTACGAAATACTACTACAATTGCCAATGAATTTAATAATATGTCATTTATTCATGATTTTTACAGGTCATGGAGCTGCAAAAAGACCTTCTGAATGCAAAGTCGAATTACAGCTAAAGTGTTGGAGACGTAAAAAAATGTAAATTATCTTTTTTTAAGGAAATTTACTAAACTATAGTTTGTTATCTGAACTATTTTTTCGTATCAGCAAAAGTTGTCGAGATATACGCCCAAAATTGAAAAAGTGTACCTTTTTTCCAAGATAGCGGCTCGAGCGAAACAGATTTTGACGGAGACTTCTAGTGCGTTCAACGGGAAGCCGTAATAAACATGTACACCGAAATTCTGATCTTCACCGTATAATATTTTTTTTTTCCGAAAATTGATCAAAGTTGACTGCACTATGACGCTTTTGGAATTTAGATTTGGGTTGGGGTGCATTTGGTCAAGGTGTGTGGTTGAAGCTTTTAGAATTTATATTTGCTTGGGTTTGAGGATTTACGAGAACAATTTCTTGTGAATGTAAGTATGTTCAATGGAAGTTCAATTCCGAAGTTTCCAGAAATTCGCCTGCCGAATTTTTTGAGGGAAAAGAGAATAACAATTCGAAAATTTAACACGGTTCTTATAAAGAGTTGTCAATTTGGCGGAGTTTGGAACTCTTTAGTACTTTTGCGATAGCAGGGAAATTCGCGAATTCCCATGAGAAACTGTGCTGAATGCCTAGACTGAACACAAATCTTGAAAATCTCGACGGAACCTTTTGAAATTCAGATTTGTTTGGGTTTGTTTGAGGACTCATTGAGGAGAACGAGGCCGATTTCTTGTGGATGTAGGTATGTTTAATGGAAGATCGACTGTGAAGTTTCTAGAAATCCGACTGCATAGTTTCTTAGGGTAAAAAGAGAATAACATTTAGAACATTTAGCACCGTTCCTTATGAAAAATTGCCAATTTAGTCGAGTTTGGAACTCTTGCAGTTACCCGAGTAGAAATTGTTCTAGCCTGTCTGAGTTACGACCTAGTAACTGGCTCGCCCAATTGAGCTCATACGAACTGACCAATGGTTGGCTTGCTATGAGCTAGTAATATTGTGAATGTTTTGTTATCCAGCCCTTGTCTAGTCACTGCCCGTCTGATCTTGGTCACAAATGACAAAGTGCGGTTATGCAACTACGTATAGTTCCATCGAGCGAATGGCTCATGGCTGACTAGCTAACATGAGTTTTAGATGGCTTTACAAAAGAAAAAAAAAGTTTCAAGTGGGCACGACGCCATAACCTAGCCAACACTACCTAATTGTGGCTATGCGCCCCTTGGCTAGTCACTGCCCAGCCGAGATTGGTCACGAAAGATAAAGTGTGGTTATGTGACTACGTGTAGTTCTATCGAGCGATTGGCTCATGGCCACGGTCTTACATACAGGTCTTGCAACGAAGGTGGTGGGGGTGGTACGCTTAATGTCGGCAATAAGCTTTGGCTTATAGCCACAAGAGCGGCGCTGCGAACTTGTCATAGCGGCTAGACAAGTAAATAGACATAAATAAAAAAAAGATAAAATCAACTTACCTCTGCGATAACTCGACCGTTTAAGTCATGTTTTACCCACTTTCTTAAAATGTATCGTTGGAGAAAATGTTTCTCACACACGAATTGCGAAGGCATGAGCTGAGAAATTCCTGGAATTGCAGTGATCCATTTTTGACAACGTTCGATATTCGACGGAACCCGAAACACCGAACGTTTTTCCTTTACTAACTGACGTCCAGTTCACACGTTGGAACCGCACACGAATTAGTCGTCATTATTATGTAAAAATCCGCACGATATCACCGTCACAAAAAAACACGTGATTTTTTTAATAACGGTTATGTAAAACTTTATAGTAGCCGATTAAGTGAGGTTGTGTTGCCACATGCGTCTTCCGCTGTTTCGACTATGATTTGATTGAAGCGATGCGAGCGGCGGTCAAGGAAATTAACGAGCCGACAGTAAGACGACCACCCCCACCACCAATATTTGATTCAGTTGCAAGACCTGTATGTAAGACCGTGCTCATGGCTGGCTAAGCAACTTGAGTTACAGATGGCGTTGCGAATGGCGTTTCGAAGCATTCTCATGGCGAGATACCTACTTGCAAGTAGGTATCTCGCCATGACTCAGTCAGTTATGCGGCTGTGCACCCCTTGGCTAGTCACTGCCCCGCCGATCTTGGTCACAAATGACAAAGTGTGGTTATGTGAATACGTGTAGTTCCATCGAGCGACTGACTCATGGTTGGTTAAGCAATTTGAGTTACAGATGACGTTGCAAATGAATAAAATCCTCAAGTCGGTATATCGCGATGACCTAGCCAACACTTCCCAACTGCGGCCGCACTAGCCGGAATAAATGATCGGACAAATATAATTTAAGTTTATGGATTTCTATGCGATTATCGCTCTCAATGCGAACGCAATTGAGTCATTGATCCGATAATGTTATTTACATTTGTTAATCCACCCATTTTTCAATAATCTGACATTGTGTAGTGTAACGTATGTAGACGATAAGAAAATTCAGAAATTAAACAAGTAGAATTGGCTCAGTGGACAACGTCACAACTCATCACCCAGAGGTCCCGGGATCGAAACCACGTTACGGCACAAGCGTTTGTCTGAGATCATTTAAAATTGAACCATTAATATATTTACAGCGCAAATATCATAACCCTAATTAATGAACAACGAAGAATATCGTAAAAGGGTCCAATGGTGTAAATAATGTGCAAAAAATCATGAAAATATAAATATATAGCCGCAAATATGTTTTATCTAATCGCCACCTAATTTTTTGCTCCCAGTCTCTAGCTGAAAAAACTACTTCATGGCTAGGTCAGAAATATAATACAGCCGTGGGATATTTCTTTCTATCTAGTCGCCATCTAATTTTTTTCATTCAGTCACTAGAGGGCTAAAGCGTTACAAGGCTGGGTAGTCAATCGCTAAGCTAATGGCGATTCGAAACATTACTTTACTAGCTACCCGTGCGGATATTGAGTTGGGGCTGTGATCGGGCCCCAATAATCTTCCCCTAACTTTATTCGGGCCCTAATCTGGAAGCCACATGAGGGCCGTTAGCGGCCGGTCACACTTTGTCAACAAGGGCCATTAAAGGCGCAACGACCGGGGCCTTATAAGTTGCCTCAATGGCGCCTCATCAAAACCATTTTAGCGCCCTGAAAATGCCTCAACGGCGCCTCATCAAAACCATTTCAGCGCCATAAAATATCCGTATCAGTGGATATACGTGTATGTTAAATGCGTCAGGGTATATATGTATTTGTTTTTATGTAATTGTTCATGTGCATAGGTGTGGGCGTGAGTTCATGTGTATGTATGTGTGCGCGCGTAGAAATGTGATTGCGTATTTGCATGTGAGCCTTTATGACAAACTGCCATGACAAAATTAATACAAAAAATAATGTGAGGCGAACTCTCTTCACTGCAAACATTTATCTTTGAGGAACTATCCACTATGATAACATTTTTTAGAATTGTGATAGCTTGTAACACTTAAATTTGAAATTATAAGATTATCACATTGATTATAGTTATATAGTTATGCCAGTCTTTTGCATTATTTAAACAAATATATTCTACTGCACATCCATTCTAAGGAATAGATGTGTAGTAGAAATTAAAAAAATATACGGGTCTACTGAATCATTGGAATCTATTTCCATTGAGGGAAAGATCTGGAAAACAAAGACCAATTTATTTACTTATCCTAGACAGTCAGATAAAGTTTATGAATGGGAAATATCAACGAAGTCTACAGAAGAAATAATTTTCCCTATTATGAGTATTGAGCGGAAATTAGTTGCTATAAAAATGTCGAGAAAACCGGTTGGGACTGTTCACATTTATGCGCTAGCATTACTCCATGTATGAGTGAAACCATAAGTAATTGTTTGTATCTATGTAAAAGGTTTCTTTAATTTGATAAGTAAATACTGTCTGATGTTTGTCTGAATATTTGTGTTCTTCGTTGATTTTTTATTTGCTAATGCCCTTACGCTTTTTCCCAATTTGCGTTCGATAATATTATTCGATCGATGTATATAATCGATTTGAATAATTGAAATGCCATCAACCATGTAGCCTAAGCTATTTGTACTGGTTTATCGCTATAATAGTCAGATCTGGACCTATTGTGGAAATCCCTACTTGTTTATCCCTATACTGGCCAAGTCTGGGCCTATTGTGGAAAGACCTACAGGTTTATCCCTATAATGGCCAAGTCGGATCCTATTGTGGAAATCCCTACAGGTTTATCCCCATAATGGCCAAGTCGGGGCCTATTGTGGAAATCCCTACAAGTTTATCCCGATAATGGCCAAGTCTGGGCCCATTGTGGAAATCCCTACTAGGGAAAGCACTAGGAAAGCCCTGAAAGGCCCTTATTTTTATTAGGGATGCCCTATCAGTTTTCCGCACGGGTAGTGGCTAGACGGTGATGAGTTACGTTTTCCACTCGGGTATGTTGACTGTAACAGAAAAACAATCCTGACAAACTCGACTGAAACTGAAAATTCGACTACGAATTTTTCTTCGAATTTGAACTCCCATTGGGCATATCAACGTGTGAAAAAATGGCAAAGTTTTTTCCGTTTGGGTCTCGTTGACATAAACTGAAACGGCAACTCTACAGTACGTAAGGTCGATTGCGAGACGAGGCAACTGGTCGTCGTCTTGACGGTGTTGGGTTTTGCGTGACATTGAATTTGGGCTCCGAAAACGCACTCAAGTGTTCATTAGAATCCTTATCAGAAATCCACAGCACAATTTTGCACGATAAGATTTGATGCTGTCGAAATGTGCATCGTTGGGTACCAACGAAAAATCTCGTTTGTTTTTTTTAAATTCTTTTATTTACGTTGTTATAGATAATCTTTTTTCGCAGATTCAGGTTACACATCCCTGCTATGACGAGGTAATTATGCAGTATGAGGACTTTTCCGAAAAACGACGGGAACATTTTTCTTTCGCCATGATGTTGTTTTATTCCATTATAGTAAGTGATATTCCATCGGGGGAGGCTGACATTTCCCATTAATTCCATACGTTATGGGGTTTTGAAGTTTCCAGAAACATGTAATATTTCGACGCCTCGCTAAACAGCTACGTGTTTCCTTATAGATAGTGTATTATGAAGGTAACAATGTATATGTTTTGATTTCGTGACCACAGCTGTTCTGTTTCCGGAAACAGGAAATATTTCGATGCCTCTTGGTTTTTGTTGCTAAACAGCTACGTATTTCCTAAGGGCCAACCCAAACAGACCCATACAAACCCAAACAAACTCTCCAAGATAGGCATCGAAATATTTAAAAATTCTCTACTTTATAACGTGTTTCCGAGAATTTCAAAACCCCATAACTTATGGAATTAATGAAAAATGTCAGCCTCCCCCGACGGAATATCACTCAATATAATGGAATAAACAAGTTGACTATGGAAAACAAAAAATTCCCGTCGTTTTTCGGAAAAGTCGTCATACTGCATAATTACCATATTTTCGTTGCATTCGAACGGTGTATACTTCAATACCATAATATTTCGAATAATGAAGAAATTGCAGAAATAAACGAAAAAAAAAGAATTTTCGTTGCCTCCCAACGATGCAAGCTTCACATCGATAACTTCGCATGGTTGGAGTGCAATGAAAATTCCTCTTATTTTCCTTTTTTTCTGCATTCTCATTGTTATTCAAAACAATTTTCGATTGAATTAGCTTGTAGCTCTCCAATAAGAATATTTTTAAACATCTAATTTATTGCCGTACAGTTGGTACCCGAAAAAATAAGCAATAAAAAATAAACCTATTCCCATTGTGCTCCAACGTTGCAAACCTCAATATCCTCATCCTGGTGTCTGGGTCGGAGCACAAGATCTCCTGGTATCGGAGTTTTCATTGTTATTCACGCTCCGCAACGTGCAACGCGCAAATTAAAAAGTTTCCCCTTTATGCCCCTGCACGTGTAGATTCCGACAAAGAATGCCCTCCAATTTACGTAGCAGAAAAAGACGTCACACGTCACGGCCATCGTCGAGTCTCATTGTCGTAAATTATTGCGAAAACAAATTTACGGAGAACCTTGATACCTGCACATCCATGCACGCGAGGACGATAATTATTTTTTAATCAACTGCGGAGGTCCTCATTAGAACGAACGAATTTAGGGGTGAAGAAGACTCGATCTACAATGCAAACGTACAGCTGTGACGCGCGACGAGATTTTTTTCTTCGTAACCTTGATTGGCAATACGTACCCGGGGGAAACTTGAATCAGCAAGCGTACATTATTATTCATCTAATAGCAGTGTATTATGCGCGAGATCTCGATGTAAGGCAGCACGCGCGACGCTTAAATCTGCCTTTCTATATGTACGCTCGCCGAGTATAGGTAAGCTGGCACGAATCGTGTGGCAGTGAACTGATTCCTAATGCCGCTGGCCACTCCACCGTTCTCTGTAATCCCTGGCCAGTCGCGGCAATCTGTGCATTGTGCAATTTAATTTGTATTGCTCGCAACCTTGGATGCTGTTAAACTTATGGGCAACGATCTACGGCGTTGTCACGTTAATTACTATTCTGTCCATTTAGGTGAATATATATATATATGGGGAAAGGACAATTTGAATATGTCTGTGTAATGTTCGCGCTGCGAGTCTTCGAAACTTTTTAAACAAATTGTTGATTTTGGAGACAGGAAGGTCCTTGAATTGACCTTTAGGCTTATATGTACCTGAAGGTGATGTTGAATGCGTTGAAGCTTACTATGTTGAGGGTAAATGGCCTATCATGAGGTCCTCGAAGTCGAATGCCTTTAAAATCACCTTTCTCTATATGTATTTACGTTTCTCCATACAGGGAGATTGACAACTATCAGAGTTTTTTTTTGGTGAATATATAAGGTGTTATTGTGAGCAAAACGCTTTTTGAAAACTGTGCGACAAAAATTGGCCGAGATATTCGCGTGCAAAGTTTGACGGTGAGAGGGAACATTACTTGAATGTTCGCCTTCGATTTTGTTGAAAGTAATGTATATCATATAGCATTGAAAACTATTAGACCGGTATTTTTTCTATATGCAGAAAGACGATTTTAAGGGAAAACCACCCCTCAAATAAGGGCGTGTCGAAGAGTGATTTTGCAGTTTCATCCACTAACAGTACATCGATCTGAATGAAACAAAAACCAAAATTCTTCTAATATAAAGCGATGAAAAATCCACTGTAAAAGTATTGAAACAAATTTAGGTAAGGGGTGACACGCCTTTCTTCGAGGGGTGGTTTGCCCTCTTAAAACCGTTTTTTCTCCGATAAAAAAGGGTAATAGTTTGCAATGCTTGATTACAGGGGGAAGTTACGCAACGCCGGATGGCACCTAGTGTCGGACACTCGTGCTATCACGACAATGTCGCAGTGCGTTTCCGTAAAAAACTCATGAAAGGGGTGCGGGGGAGCGTAGCGATACACAATCGCGGGACGCGGTTTGCCACTGACGCGCGATGCTAAAGTGGGAGCGATTGATTGCTGCGTTTGGCGGAATACACTGCCTCGGGTAAGATCGAGGTAAGTGTTACTGCTAAGTTCCTGTGTTTAAGTGTTTATGTCCATGGTTATTATACGTCGTGTTCCATAAATATTCGAAGTTTGTTAAAGTTTTTCTTGGATTCCCAAGGGGTTTTGGTGTAAAACACGTAATTTTGAGGATTCCCTGTTCCCTGGTACCGGACCCAAAGTGGTCCCTTAACGCCGGACAGTAAACGTGCTGTTTTTTTCTCGTAAGCATTTATACTTTTGATTATAACTGTTGCACATCGTTTTACAGGATAGAAAAACGCAGCGAAATCAAAATGAAAGAGAAGAAAAAGGAAGGACAATGGACCAAAAAAAATTGCTGACTGAGTTTGAGAGAAGCTTCGCTGCGCTACGGCGCACAAAGGGGCAAACGCGGAAAAAATTCCATTTGCCGAAAGTAAGAATTCTAATTATCGAATTCTTGCATCTACTAGTGAATGAGCCGTAGAATTAAGATATGGAAGCCTTTTTCGATCAGCGACTTCTGAAACGAAGTAATACTTCTTCAAAGTTGGAAATTTGTCCAACTTGTGAAATGAGGGTGTTTATGGAAAACACACGATACAGTGCAGATTTTGTAAAAGAGGATTTGGCCAGCCATTAATAATATCGAGTAATACTCAATAATGACAAAACTGCTTTATTTAGGCCAAAAATATAGAGTGGGAATTGTTTGGTAAAGAAAATATGCTGTGTTCGTGAATATTTCCTTGAAATTAGAGTTTTAAGAAAAGCTCCATTAGCCTCCGGCTAGGCTTGGTAATTTTTTCATCGATGTTAATTTCAGCTGCGTAAATCTGCGAATGTAGACTCTGTAGGGGGAAGTCCTGTAACGCCGGACGACGCACAGTGGGGCAAAATAGCTGAAAATCGATATTTTGAGAACTGATGGTCCTATTTACCTGGGGTTCGTCTCATTCGACTTGGAATGAACAAATACATCTAGTTCCACAATTTTTTGCTGTTTAGAGCAATTTGGCATGTTTAAAATTTCCGAAAATTTGCGAATTGCTAGAAACCAGCCTAAAACGCGTTATACTCACCAAAAATTACAATGCTAAAAAGAAATCCCATATATATATATATATATATATATATATATATATATATATATATATATATATACAGGGTGGCCGGAACATTGACGTCCAAAATTAAAATTTAGGCCCCTTGTATCGTGGGGTATCCGAATGACCCCCATGTATATTCCGCGACTTTTCATAGTCTTCGAGTTATGCATTTTTTTCTGAATTTTTGAGAAATTTCGACCTGACCAATCAAAACATTATCTAAAAAAAAAGTAGAAGACTTTGTCGGGTTAGTTAATAAACTAAATAACCTTAAGAATGATAAAATGGGCAATTTTTTTTTTTAATCAGATGGCTAATTTTAGGAATTTTCCACCTCGCTGTCTTTGAAGGCCAATTTTCGCCAAAGTAGCCCTATTAATTACTACTTTTTTTTAATGAATATGAAAGCTGAGAGTCTGGCGCATTCTTGAGGCCTACTTAGGAACCATGAAGTCACCTGTTTAGATTTTTAATTTAAAGTTGAAAATTTAAGTCATAATTTACCGAATGTAAATTTTTGACTTTAGACCAACATTTTCATAACTTTCATCACAGTTACGAAACTGATTATTTTATGCATAAAAGTATTACTCATGAAGATTCAGTTGCAAAAAAAACCGACAAAGTCTTCTACTTTTTTTTAGATTTTTTTTAAAATTGGTCCGGTCGAAAATTCTCAAAAATTCAGAAAAAAATTCATAACTCAAAAACTATGAAAAGTCGCGGAACATACATGGGGGTGATTCGGATACCCCACGATACAAGGGACCTAAATTTTATTTTTGGACGTCAATGTTCCGGCCCCCCTGTGTGTATATATATATATATATATATATATATATATATATATATATATATATATATATATATATATATGGCATTTCTTTTTAGCATTGTGATTTTTGGTGAGTACAACGCGTTTTAGGCTGGTTTCTGGCAATTCGCAAATTTTCGGAAATTTTAAACATGCCAAATTGCTCTAAACAGTAAAAAACAGTGGAACTAGATGTATGTTCATTCCAAGTCCAATGAGACGAACCCCAGGTAAATATGGCCATCTATTCTCAAAATATCGATTTTTTCCGTTTTTTAGCTATTTTGCTCCAGGTGTTGTGCAGATTCTCCATAATTTGTCGCCATTGCCAGATGCTGCTAAAACGATCAGTTGCTAGGAAGAGAAAAACCAAAAGAAGTGAAATTCTGACTTTATCACCGTGCAAAATTGTTGTCGAAAAAAGAGAATAAAAAGAACGTTAAGGACAAACAGAACGTAATTGAAAAGAGGTTTAAAACATTGATAGAATAAAACGGAAAAAAAGCTAAAGGCGTAAAGGCCAAAGGAAAAGGTGGAGCTAAAGCGAAGAGGAAAGCAACCATGAACTCAAATATCGAATATAAAAACTACTTGCGTAGGTTGCCTGGACGACCACGAAAAAGCATGGATGCAGTGCGCCAGCTGCCGTGGATCGGTTTATGAATAATTTGCAGACGTCCCTAAATGTTCGAAAACTTACATATGTGATTGATGCACAATGTTCTGAAGATGTCCGGCGCTGGGGGCTCGAAGTCTGTCCGATGCTAGGTGCCACTTGCAGTGATGGCAATTTTTTGTACCAAAGTTTGAATAAAGTGTTTAATTTCGTTTATGCAGAGGTATTTTTGTTCATTTACTTTGGTTTTAAACTTTTTTGACGTAATTATTTAAAAAAAAATTACATTTCTCGAAGCAGTTTTTTTATTGTCCGAAAAGCTTAGGTGTCCGCTACTGGGGGACTTCCCCCTATATGAGTTTCGGCAAAATAGAAAGCAAACACTTAAGTGTTGTTCCTTGTCAGTATACAATAGCACAGTAATTGTTCCCTTGCAATTAATTTTTCTTCAAGTATTAAATAATAAGCGAAAGTTATTGAATCGTATCATCGATTTGCAAAGCGAGCCTCCGTGTTCATAATTTTTCACAAAAAAACGAACGGTTTGGAAAAAAAGAATTCATTTGTCCGAACGTGGATTCGAATCCGTGCTCGAACGGCTTGCACGATCCGCGCGTGAGCAACTACCATTATTTACTACTTGGACTTTGAACGCGAATACCTTGGCCAATTTTTGTCGCACGACATTAACGAAAGCGTTTTGATCGTAATGACACACTCTATATGCTCACAAAGGGAACCCTTGTAGTTGTAGTTGTGAATCGCCCTGTGTAGATATATATATGTATTATATGTAAGTACGTACATCTGCACGTACATATAAATGTTTTCCTTGCACCAAGTCCTGCAAAAGATTTGATTTTAGACTGCCATGCTGTCAATGAGAGTATTGAGCCGGTAAAAGAAGACGAACTTCTTATCGTGTTGAAGTTTGCGTCGCTAAGATGCAACAAAAATTCGCCTTAAAAAATGTCTTTGTTCTTATTATTATCTAAAATTTGTTAGATTTAGGTTACATATCCCTGATAAGAATTCAAAGCCTAGAAGAGCCAAAAAGTTGGCCATTACGAGAAAAAAACTTTTCTTGCGGTCCCACGATGCAAACTTCAACACCATGACTTTTTAATATTTCCTCTCGTCCGGTGGTGTTGAAGTTTGCATCATTGCGATTCAACGGACGTCGTTCTTGATTTTTTTTCCTTTCCTTATTCCAATCATTATCCAAAATCTTTGTCCCAGCTTTTGTTTACATTTTCCAACGAGGATTCTAAAAAATGTGTAAATAACGTTTGTCGCCTAAATGTGCCAAAAAACGGCAATACGGAAAAAAATGTATATTTCCGGTGCATCCCAACGATGCTAACATCAATACCATCTCCTTCGAAACATCCTCTCCCTCTCATCGGCCACGGCAAGCACCATCTGACGATAAATTTGAGACCCCGATACTTTGCCAAGTGTGTATATTAACAATTTCTCCTTTCATACAGATTTTACATTACCGGCTGAGTTTTGAGCGAATCCGAGCGTAAATTTCTCTCATATTTCCTCATCGCCGTCTTTCTCTCTCTCTGGCATTTTCGATCGTTCCTATGCAATAGGAAGAGACTCTGAGGCGCAGTAAAAGAGAGATGCTGCGTGTGCCAGAAAATCGTATACCACACGCGTTAGGTTTTACAGCTTAGCGAGAGAGGCCGCGGGTGTTATATATGCGCTGGGAGTTGCTATAGGTCTCTTGCCGGAGCTCTAAAACTCCGTGTACCCTACGAATAGAGAGCCACTCACACGTACACGGACAAATACGTATAGCAATTGCAGCGTGCCGTGGGAAACGTGACAACGATCGTCGCTGTAAAATCAAGCCGAAAGTCTATATCGGGCTGTCGATATAGAGGTCAGAACGATGCGTATACATATCAAGAAGTAGCCGGGGGGATAAAAGTTACTCGCACGATGCTTCGAGACTGGCGGGTGACGAGCACACGCTGTTGCGGCTGCTGCTGCTCCTTCGTGTCTACCATCGATCACTCGTCGATCACTTTACTGTCGATTTTAGCGGTGTCTTGCTCCGTATTTTTTGTTTCATTAATTTTTTTCATTTTAAATACCTCGCCGAAAGGGTTACTTAAGGTGATGCCGAACTCCCATGTGTGCTCCACTCCCACTTGGATCCAACTGGAAGAGGATCAATTTTTCGGGACGGTAAAAGTCCCGGGGCTTGCGGGGAAGAGAAGAACCTTGACTAATGGTCGGGTTACCGAGCAAGGGCCACCTCAACGTGGAGAGATGTGATATAGGTGTGGGAGTGAGAGAGGTAAATGGCGCTGACGGCAGAGCGAGAGAGACAGGTAGATGAATTTCGACCTTTGTCTCCTTTCAATCGATGTTGTCTGGCTCCTCGGAATGAAATATCTTGGTTCTTGGTCCTTCAGTTACGGAACTAAGGGACGTTGGAGGTTTCGCGCGAAAAGATTCATGCAGATCGTCTTGAAGTTCGCAACGAAAATTTCTTTTTTTTTTTTTTCAACTCTGTTAGGACCGAAAATGTTCGTTTGACAATTTTTGTCATAAAACTCGGGAAAGCTTCTGAAAAAACGTTTGTCTGATTCTTGTAGCCTAAAAGAGACACGTTAGGCATTCGCAAAATTGAATTTTCGTTACATTCCAACGATGCAAACTTTAACATCAATCATGCAGAGGGTGCAGTGAAAGTTATTTTTTAAAATATGTCTGCTTGTTATTATACAAAATGATTTTTGGTAGCTTCAGATTGTATGTCTGTAATGAGAATGCTAGATCAAGTTTCGGTGTTTGTAGTAGCGTAAACATCTGGACGAAATATTGTGGCAATTAAGAAAAACTAACTTTCGTTTTGTTTCAATAATCCACACGGTAACATCGTACGGAGGATGAGAATATTGAATCAGCAGGAATAATATTTAGCGAATCATTGCCTACATTTTTATATACTGTTTTTCCATTGTCGCATTGCATTCTGATGTTCCACTGTGCATTGTTTTATTTCGCCAGTTGATTTACCCATTATTGCATCAAGTTCTATTATATCAATTCCCATTCTTCTTTCCACTCCATTTTTTCATTGTTGCATTACATTCTTTAGTTCCACTGTGTTTTGTTTCATTTGTCCAGTCCATTTGTCCATTATTGCATCAGGTTTGGACCAATTCCCAATGTTGCATCTTTCCATTCCATTTCTCTACTCTGCATTGTTTCATATCTACAGCCCATTTTTCCGTTATTACATTCAGTTCCATTGGATTAGTCCATTTTTCCATGATCGCATCATGTTCAATTGGATGAATTCCCATTCTTGTATCTTTCTATTCAATTTTTCCGGTCTTGCATTACATTGTATTGTTCCGCTGTGCATTGTTCCATTTCTCCAGTTGAATTTTCGATTATTATATCAAGTTCCATTGGATCAACTCTCATTGTTACATATTTCCATTCCATTTTTCCATTGCCACATTACATTCCATTAATCGATTCTGCATTGTTCCATTTCTCCAATCCATTTTTTTCATTATCGCACCAGGTTCCATTGGACCAATTCCCATTGTTGCATCTTTCCAATCCCATCTTTCCTTTATTGCATCAGCGTCGATTATTGCATGTCCTCTGTTCACCATTTTCATAAAATATTCCGCGGGTTTTGCAGCTCTTCCCGTTCTCCCTTCGTCACAACAATAGTCGCTCTCCCTTGCTCTCTCTCTCTCCTTCTTTTTCTCGCTTCCCAAGTGCAGACCTCGTCGCATAAAACATACAGGCATGCGACGGAGGCTTGATCGATTGGAACACGATCATCCGTAGGATCTTGGTTTGCGGACCGACGACCGATGATTCGTTCCTCACGCGTTTGGATTACCGGTATAGATCATTGAAGTCTCTCTGTGCGATCTCTATTTTCTTCTTCTCTCTTTCACCCTCTTTCCTTCCTCTCCCGCCCTCCACCTCCGTCTCTTCCCCCGTGACCCCTCCCGGGCCTCGAGAGGCGTAAGTACTAATCTGTTTTTAATCGCGGTTCGACTCTCCACCTCGGCGTTATACCTTACAGTATTCCGTGTACGGAATACACGTGTATAAACATATATATTGTCCATATATACCTGTTAAACATATATGCCTACATAGATTTGTTACAAGAGATCGAGAGCCTGGACTCTCGTTGCGCTCGACTTTCACGAGGTTTATAGCGGAAAAGGAACAGTTCGAGGGCGAATGAAACGTTAGAACGTTACGCGTTCTCTAGCATTTATATATGTATATAATATAAATACATACATACATACATACATATATATATATATATATATATATATATATATATATATATATATACGTTTAGAAGCATTAGTACATAAAGTACCAGGTTTACGCTTACTTATACAGAGTAGATGTATGTTGGCATGTGGGCTTTTTTCCCGCTGGCTCTCGCCATATCGATCAAATGACGTCTCTCGTCTGCCGTCCACTTGAGAGACGATCATTGACGATGCGAATTCTCTCGTGGTGCATCTCGACGTACTATTTATATATATATATATATGTACAGGGTGGCCTGAAAAGTGACGTCCTGAAGAAAAATCCAGATGCCCCGTATCAATATCTAATCGAATCATCCGCTTGTATGTTTTACGATCTTTTGTGCCTTTCGAAAAAAAGCGTGCTTCCATGTTTTTCCGATTTTTCCTGTAGCATGGGTTTTTATTTTCATTCACTTTAGTGTATGTACTCTTGGAAATTTTAAAAAGTAATTGGAATTCATTTTGACTAGTGGAAGAATTTTTGTTTGATCATCTCTTTAGTGACTGATACTCTCAAAACTATCTTGCAAACTCTTGATGAAATCTAAGGCATTTACGATAGAGTCGAAATGGTCTTTTTTTGCTTAACGGTGCACTTTATAACGATAACGCGAGTAAAACAAATCGCGGGAAAGTACATTCACAAAAGAGAAAGAAAAAAATGCTCGTTCTCGAAAAATTAAAACGATCGTAGAACATATATGGGGTTGATTCGGATAGGTATTGATACGAGGCATCGACATTTTTCTTTTGGACGTCACTTTCCGGATCACCTCAAATATCGCCATTGCTTTTAGAGTGACGAAAAATATCAGGAGGTAATTTTATAGATTTCGAAGGGCTGACACGGTGGTGAAAAATGTATTTTTGTCAAGGTCACAGTTTATAGGTGTTTACACCTATGATATCATTTCAAGGTCATGATATCATAGGTCGTTGGATTCGTCTGAATATCCGCTACAACGTCTTAATAAAAAAAAATCATGTTCACGTTTGAAAAACCATTGATGACCTTGAGAACGCAAAAACTATGACCTCGACAAAAGTGAATTTTTCACCACTGTATCAGCCCTTCGAAATCAATCAAATTACCTCGTGAAATTTTTTTTGCCACTCTAAACGCACCACTTGGTGCAACTAAACGCACCAAATGGTCCACCCTGTATATATATATATATCTATATTTATTTATTTATACACATTCACATCGACTGTACACATACAGCCGAACAGCTATAGCGTTTGAAACGATTTTCAAAGAGGCGGAGATACATTATGGCCTTCTCGCGTATCGATGCCACATATGAGAAAATTGATGAAATAAATATTGATTATGCAAATACGGAGAAACAGGTTTTCATTTGCGCCTGGGGGATTAAGTTCAATGAATTTTTCTTTCAATGCCCACGCTGTATATTTTTCTTCTTTTTTCCTTTTTACATACATGAACCAACCCAATGCAGGATTCCACATATTCAAATGTTAATTTCGATTTTTCCGCCTGGTAGACGAGGTAAGTTGGAACTCGTTGATGAGCTTTCCGTATTTTTTGTTTCTCGAGATATCCTGTCGATATGGGCGTGTGAAAACGACCCGGTAAGAATATACGTCCGTTTGTCGACTCTCCTGGATTATTTAACGCGTTTGTGCGCTAGTTAGTGGAAAAATTGTCATGCGGAAAGTCGTCAGAGAACAGGACGTACTCGTAGAGGAATTGTCGGAATGTGGTGTTTCGAGCGCCAATGTGAGTATTACTAGATCGCAGGGGAAGAATTGTAGATTTGGCCATTGCTAATTTAAAGTAATGCCCGGAAGGTGGTTAATTATTAGGTGGCGGAGCTCTTGAATCTTCATGCGTAGAATTTTATACAATATATCTATCTATATTGACCATGTTCGACGATGTATAAATAGGTAAGTACTGTAGTAATAGAACGGGTCCGCATAAGCTTGAGCCCCAAAGGACAATTTAAAATATTTTTTACTAATCAGAGTATTGGCATGACGAGGTTGGAATATTGCGCACATTCAATACATAGTCTTGGCAAGTTTGGGTTTTTTCTTAAACTGAAAAATATTGATCAACAATGAAGTTATTATTATTGAAACAACGTGCCATCGTTGCTGCATGGCCAAACGGTGTACGTGGTTTTGGCAACTAGGGAGAGCTAAAATGAAAAATAGAAAAATGTACTGCAGGTACAATGATAAAACGATTTTTTTTGCCTTTTTTCAAAGTATACATATTTCAGAAAGTGTGAAAAAATTGAAGTGAAAATATTGAAAAATGCCCATGTCACGGATGATTTAGTGAGAGCAGGTAGCGAAACGATTTACGCATACTAAAACTTTTAATCGCGTTTTTCTCGAAACGACTGCTCTCGCCCTGGCCCGAATCATAAGTCTAGCTATAATTGTTATATTTTCGGCAAAAAAAGTCCATAATTACAGTAACTATCGCTGTACGTAGCTTTTTTTATATAGTATTTTTGAATCCGCCGAATGTAAGTACAAATTTCGACGAAATTACACTTTTTTTAACACCATCCATTTGGTGAATTTGTTTTTCGAAAAACGGCTACGTACAACGAGAATGATATTTATATAGATTATAAAACTTTTTTATTCTCATTTTTCAGACCAACCATTGTCAAGTTATCGATCCAGACATTGGACCACATTTTTCATACAGAGGCTCTTTTATACCCCAATAACGTTGTTAATTTGATTTTTTTCATAGAAATTTACACAAAAGAGGTCAAAATATGATAAGTAACATACCTCTTTTCCAAATCCCAAATAAATAATCTAGTAGACGAAAAATGAGGAATAGACGACTTTCCTCGGCCCGTCACAGTAGTGACCTCCCTTAAAAAACTAGGCTATAAAATTATGCAATAAAAAATCGTACTTTTGAAGTTTCAAGCTTATGCAGATCCCTCAAAAGATTCTAGCAATGATTTTGTAAAAGTTCCATCTAGTAAAATTTATAAGCTTTAAGGCACCGCTCCAAATGCCCAATTTACACCTATATACGAGGCGTTCCATACCATTTTGAACGGTCAAAAAGTTGTCCACTCTCAAAAAAATTGAAATTTTCTCAAATTATTTAATTATATGAAAAAAAACAGTGTACATTTTTTCGAAATTTTTGGATCGCGTTTCCCGATTTTTTCAAAATTTCAAAAATTTTAAAATGCCGTTAGATCTCGTGAGCATTTGATTTGACAGAAAAATGTTCAAGACAAAAAAGTTGCATTTTTACATGAACTTTGTGAAAAAAATTTGTTTCGAATTTTTCGAGTTTAAAAAATGCCCATTTTTATCAAAATTATACAAAAATATTTTTTTTCAGTCGGTATGTCACTCGATTTTTCTCAAAAAATTGCAGAAAATACTCTGAAGTGTGTACAGTAACACCTATTTTTTTAAGAGTGGCTCGATTCGTTGTTCCAAAGCTGTGCTTTGTTTCAATATTATGAGATCTTTTTTTAGACAAATCAATTATTATTAAAAATTATTCTCTCCCAAATTTTTCTAACATTTTTCAGGTAATAAACATCCATGACAGTAATAATTTTTTTGAGCTTAATCATAAATTATCGGTAAGGTATACAAAGTTAACCTTGCCATAAAAAGTGAAGATCGTTGTCCAACATGAAAATTGTGATACAAAGTAACGTCATCGTGGAATATGGAAAATGTGATACAAAGTATCGTTGACCGCCCAATATAAACATTGTCATACAAAGTAATGTGCGCCGTCAAATGCCTTCTACATCCGTCAGTTTGTTAACATTCCCTCTCCATGCCAAAATACTATCGGACTTCTCAATGTGTTTTGATTTTTTTACACTAGGCTGCACGGTGTGAGCCAAGCAGAGAAGTCATATGCTTCCTTTGAATTTTCTTGGTGGTTTCTCGAGTTCCTTGTTACAAACTATTATAATTCGTGAGTAATTATTTTGATCATGGCATCAACAAATAATATGTCCATATTGCACGACGACGTTATTTTGTATCACAATTTTCCATATTGCACGACGACGTTACTTTGTATCACAATTTTCATGTTGGACGACGAACGTTACTTTGTATGGCAAGGTTAACTTTGTATACCTTATCGATAATTTATGATTAAGCTCAAAAAAATGATTACTGTTATGGATATTTATTACCTGAAAAATGTGAGAAAAATTTGGGAGAGAATAATTTTTAATAATAATTGATTTGTCAAAAAAAAAAAAATATCTCATAATAATAAAACAAAGCACAGCTTTGGAACAACGAATCGAGCCACTCTGAAAAAAATAAGTGTTACTGTACACACTTCAGAGTATTTTCTGGAATTTTTTGAGAAAAATCAAAAGTGACATACAGACCGAAAAAAAAATGTTGTATAATTTTGGTGAAAATGGGCATTTTTTAAACTCGAAAAATTCAAAACAAAATTTTTTCACAAAGTTCATGTAAAATTGCAATTTTTTTCTTAAACATTTTTGTGGTAAATCAAATGCTCACGAGATATAAGGGTATTTTGAAAATTTTGTAATTCTGAAAAACTCGAGAAAATGCGATCCAAAAATTTAGAAATAATTTACACTTTTTTTTTTCATATAATTAAATAATTTGATAAAATTTCCATTTTTTTGAGAGTGGAAAACTTTCTGACCGTTCGAAATGGTATGGACCGCCTCATATATATATATATATATATATATATATATATATATATATATATATATATATATATATATATATATATATATATATATATATATACACATATATATATATATACATATATATATACATATATATATACACACACTATTTTTCCAGGGACTGTTCAAAATTTCAACAATATCCCAAGCAAATTCACCCACCATATCTCTACAACAATAATATGACAATCGTATGTCGAGCATTTTCTGCTTCTGGACTGTGCCGAGTGGTTCGATAGCTACCCCCCCTTTTTTTCCTCTTTACGAGATCAAGGCAAGATCGCGACGTCGGCGTTGTTTCAATCGGGAAAGAGGAAGAGGCGCCAAACGAGCGCGAATCCTTTGATCTTCACGACACAGCTCTGATAGTATGGTCACGCCAACGGACCGCCGGTACAGATCTGCACGTTTTTTTTTCTTTCTTTTTGTTCACGTTTTCCAACGCGACTCGAACTCTCTCGCGGTATAATCGTAAATTTTCCCATGCTGTATAATGCTTCTTTCAATCAGCGATTAACAATTAAAAAAGGCCAGGATCGCCATGTTTAGGCGTAGAAAACACGGTTGAGTAAGTACCATTGGCTGTCACCTCGGTACCGATGGAGTACGAGCTACTCACGTGTCGCCACGGTTGACCATATATATTGCACGCTTCACGGGTATTTTTGTTATATATATATGTATACACATATACATATATACATACATACATACATACATACATATATATATATATAAAAGCTCACACGCACGGCGCAATCTTTCAACGTGACCTCGACTCGCGCAAATACCCGCTGTATATATTCCTGAGAGATCCCTGTGGCACCGCATTCCCGCGGGGGAATGGCTGTACGGTTAATATTATAAAAGAGGTCTTGAGCGCGCGCTCGGGCGCGAGATAACGGAGGGAAACAAACATTTACGGGAGAGAAACTCGGCAGCGGCGACGATCGATTGATCGATGTATATTCCGATGTTAAAGGGAAACGTGGCGTTTGCAATAAAGCCGAGACCTCCTATCGAATAAGACATTAACATGCGACGAAAGGGGAAGAACAAAATTGTCGCCTCTTCACTCACATCGCTCGCGTCAAGGATGAAAAATCGGCAGGACAGTGGCGCCCAATTAGGGGCAAAAGCAGTCGGAATTAAGCACGACTTTTGTCGAACGTTTTCCAAGATCTGAGAATATATTATTATTATATATTGACGAATCTTTTGATCTGGCGATCGTATCGGGTTAATACCGATCGCCCGGTAGCAAACGCAGTTATAGTGACATTAATTGAGCGATGCTACATCGGGTGAAGGATTACGACCTCCGAAATGAGCTGAGTTTTAGAGAGGAGAATGTTCCTTCATTATGTATGTATATTTATGGGGAAAGATGATTGTGAAGACGTTCGGTTTCGAGGACTGCCTTCGGAGTGGCTTGTTGTCTGCGTACGCAATTATTTTTCCATACTTGGTCCCAATTAGTCCCCTGGAGTTATTCAAATCCCAGTGTCTGGAAAATGGCCTTTAGATTGGTCACAATTAGATCCCTGGAATCATTTAAATCCCAATGTCTTAAAAATTACGTTTAGATATGTGTAAGCGTATTTATATAAAGTTCATTTCGAGGACTGTGCTGTACCGAAAATTTTGGATTTAAGGGGTCACACCTGGCATGTAACCGGAAAAAAGAGGAATTTTCGTGAATTTTTTATGGGTAAACGTGTGCAAGTTAACATTTTTTTTTAAATATCGATGAGTATATTTCCGAGTATCCTGTACAATTTTTGTATCCAACAATGTTTATAAATGTGGTAGACATTTATGGTTTGGGCAGACCACTGTTGGAAAAACGTCCTTCGCGGTGAAAGAAATAACTACTGCTGCTCAGAAATAAATCATCGGAAATTACAAAAACTACCAAAAACCATTTAGTTTTTGCATGAAATTATCTATTGCTTGGACGAAGGATTTAATAAAATATTGACTTTTGGAAAAAACGGCCGCAGTCCGAAGTGACAGTATCGATTTTCGCTGTAAAACGGTTTATTTTCGTTGCTAAAAAAAATCTTTACATCTAAAAAAAAACCTTCATTCAAACCCTGCTTTTTGATATGTTGGAAAAGCTTGTAAAATTTGAAGTTAATCGGTGCAGTGATTTTTGAGATATACATGTCACCGATTAAAAAAAAAAACTCATTTTGAGAAAAACGCGTTTAAAGTTCGCCGCTACGCGGAATCTACCTTTTAAACGCCCATAACTCTCTGAACTATAAACAGATCGACTTGAAATTTTCAGTGAATATTGTTGAAATGTCAATTTCGAGAATGCGTTTAAAACAAAAAATGAATATTAAAAAAAATGTCAAATAGGTGTGAGCCCTTAAAACAAATAGCGGAACGTTCGTAATAGAGCCAAATATTCTGATAGTCAAGATTACGTAGATCTAAAGCATGCAAAGCTTCAATATAACGTAAATGTGTAGAACACATCCGATAAATTGCCACCTCGTCCCGGTTTGCAAACTATCACTCTTTTGACGAAATTTTCAATAACCTTTTGGCATAATTGTGGACTAATTTCGTTAATGCTGCGTCCAATCGATTCCTTGAGCTCCAGAATGGTCTGTGGATTATTGGCATACACTTTACGTTTTAGAAAATCCCAAAGAAAGAAGTCCAATGGCGTCAAATCGCACGATCTTGGGGGCCAATTCACATCGCCGTGGCGCGAGATAACACGATCATGAAACTTCGTCTGCAATAACTGCATGGTTTCGCCCGCAGTGCGACAGTTTGCGCCATCTTGTTGAACAAATATGTCGTCCAAGTCTATGACGTTTTTGCCATTTATCGGATACTATGTTCCACGCATAACCTCCATGTTTATACCTTATATTAATTTAAATGTCAGGTAATTTTGAGACACCCTTTATATATGAGCATAAGCATAGATAGTGCGATAGGGAGATTTATTGTAAGGATGTATCGACAGCGATCATCGTATGCCTTTGGCGGAGCGTGTGCCATAAAACATAAAAATAGTGATGGAGCTGGAGGAAACGGGAAAGAGAGACGGAGAGAGAGAGAGAGAGGCAAAAACAAGACTGCCAGAATATTCGGAGTGCAAGCAGGAGTGAAAGAGCTTCCGAGCGGATTTTCAATTAGATGAACGCGCGCTATATAGGATTATATAGGAAACTATCGTTGGAGTGCTACTACCTATTTGTATACAACCGCGACTTGCGTGATATATACACAGGTGGTGAGAGGGGGGGGGGGGGGAGAGAGAGAGAGAGAGAGAGGACTCTTCGCCTCGCCGATAAAATGTTTCTGGGTGAAACGCGTGGTGAGCTCCGCGAGGGCCCCGTCGTGTCGCGTCAGAGGTCGCCACTCGCTGCCGCGGGCCACCGCGTGTGTACCTTCCGATCCGATACGGTGATACGTCGAAAAAGGAATTTCCCGGTGATCCACGGGGCACGCGCAATCGCCTCCTTCGCCATATGTATACACACGATTTCTCCGATTACGAAGAAGGAAGAAAAAAGGAAATATACGGGAACATACGATGTCACGTGCGAAGATACAAATCCATGTATGGAGGCGAGCTTACATGTTGATATAAATGAGTGTGTGTGCGTAGATCGGCGACTGCACGGTCATGGAAAAGAGGCCAAAGTCATTGATGCATTCAGCTGATCGATTGCAGTAAAACTCTCGTTCGACAGTCGTTCTGGCACGGTATTCCGTACAATGTAAGAAGGTATGCATTGTCTTCGATCAAAAGGAATTTTCTTCACTGATGACGAGAGGTTGTGACGCAATGTCTCTCGTGCGGCGATATTGATGGGCCTGCGTAAGGTTGGGGCCCAAACAACAGGTCGATTTTCAACATTTGCCCACAAAAAGAATCGATCCAGAATTACTAAATTCAAATAATGGCTTACTTTTTATTTGTTTCACCCGAGCAAGCATAAAGAAATAATTTAATAAAACTTGAACTATTTTATGCGTCGTTATTTCGTAACTTGTATGAAACGTAGCTATTTCATTACGTAAATTGAATAGATATTAAATTTCACAATTAAATTATCTGTTGGCCAAATAAATACAATACCTTTGACGGCCGATACACAGTTACAATAAAAATTAGAGAATCAATATTTACTACCAAGTAATAGATAATATAATTGTGCATCTAAAACGCCGATTTGACAATGTACCGTTAGTTTATGTAGTTGAAGCATTTGTAAAATTGAATACGAAGAACCGAGAGGATTTTATCAATTATTATTCAAAAATAATAATTGATACATCGGACTTAGAAGCTGAAGGGATGGTCATAAAAAATACTTTAATTTAAAAATGATAAATTACATGCTGGAAATATAAGAAAGCATATTAAAAAGGAGTACTGCCCTGACTTATATAAACTCTTACAAGCAGCACTCGTACTCCCAGTGAGCTATGCTCGCAGTGAGAGGAGTTTTTCTGCCATAAAGCGGATAAAAACGTGGCTTAGAAGCACATTGTTTCAGGAACTATTCTCTCATATGCCACGCTTAACATAGATAAGGTCATTGTTAGAAAAAAAATTCCAACTGAAAAGGTGTTGGGCTGATTGGCTGAAAAAAATAGAAATCGAAACTTATTCAATTGAGTACCTACTGAAACTAAATTTTAGAGACTGATAACTGGATTAAAGATGATGGAAGATTAGTTGATTATTTTTTAAGGCAATGCAAGAGTTTTATTTTAATATTAACATGTACGTGTGATTGAAGCTTTATATATCACGTGTGTCACGTGATTATCGACTATTATGAAAACATTATTTTAATAAAGATGATTCTAAACAAAACCTTTTTTTTTGTCCGGCCCCCTACTTCCCGCGCAGAAAAAAATGCTGGCTACGTCAATGTACATAGTCTTGTCACAGTTGGGTTTTTTAAATTGAACAATATTGATAACCCATCAAGTTATTATTATTTAAGCAAAGTGACATCATTGCTGTATGGCCAATTGATTTTAGTATAGTCATAAAACTTCCGTATGACCGGATACTTTTGTCAAACTTTGAAAATTACTAAACAGGCAAACTGTAGAAGAGTTCGATTTTCGATAAGAGAAAAAACGTTCATCATTTGTTATTGACAAATGGATAATCATATGAAAATATTATCCAGTCATGCCATAGAAAATTTAATAAACCTTCGCTGTGTCCGAATTTAAAGTGTATTGGCTCAGAAGAGTATTGACCCGGACCAACGCGGCTCAATATCGGAGATCGTCGAAGCTGCACACTCTTGTATTTCTCTTCTCGGTGTAAAAATGGACACAACTTGCGGACGAACGCATCGGTCGTCCTGCAAAACCAAGATGGTCCAATTTAGCACCAACTCATGTATAGAGACGAAGCCTTCGCGTATATAGTCCCGTAATAATGCGATTCGATGTTGCCTTGTTTTTACTGCGATACAACAGTGAGTCGATAGATGTTAAAAGTGGTCTCGGGGAATCTGAAAACTCATGTACGATCCAGTTCAGCTGTGGCACGCGCGTCGTCTCTCTCTCTCACTCTCTCTCTCTCTCTCTTTCACACATGACACACACACACACACACACACACACACACACACACACACACACACACACACACACACACACACACACACACACACACACGCGCGCGCGCGCGCTCGCGCACACGCACACACACGCACGCACGCACACGCACGCACACGCACACGCACACGCGCACACACACACTTATCGTGTGATATATCCACATTATACAGGGTGGCCCGAAAAGTGAATCCTGAAAGGAAAATCTTTTTTTTTTGAAAATCTTATATGTGATGAAGCAGCGGTTCTCAACCTTTTTTAGCGACAAAACCCTTTTGAAACACTAAATATTTTACAGAGCCCTAAAATAAACAAAACCGGGTTTAAGTTAATTTTTTAAAGAAAATCGTACGAAAATAGCTTTATTAATACACTGTTATGTACTTTACATAACAGTGTATTAATTCCACTGTAAATTGATGAAATTGTTTCCATTTAATGGGTGGTATGAAACTGTTTTTCTTTTTCGGCGGAGGCCTTGCAGAGCCCTTAGCAGAGGCCTTGCAGAGCCCCAGGCCTTCGCGGAGCACACTTTGAGTGTGGCGGTGATAAAGCATTGAAAACTATTAGATACGCAGTTTTTTGATCGGTCGAAAGACGGACTTAAGGGGGGATACCACCTCTCAAAGAAAGGCGTGTTGAGGAGAGATTTTGGAGTGTAACCCACAAACAGTCCACCGATCTGAATGAAAGAAAAACAATAATTCTGCTAATGTAAAGCGATGAAAAATCCACTGCAGGAGTATTGAAAAACAAAAATTACCGGGTGACAGGCCCTTCTTTAAGGGGTGGTTTCCCCCCTTAAAACTGCTTTTCCGCAGATAAAAAAGATACGTGTCCAATAGTTTTCAATGCTTTATCACATATACGAGTTTCAACAAAATCGAAGGCGGATACTCAAGTGATGTTTGTTGTTAGATTAGTACAAATATTTCTTATCATCTGAACTGTGACTGATCCTCAAACATTTTTCTTTAACTTTCGATCAAATTCTAAGGCACGTTAATCGAATACAAACAGAACAAATACGTCTTTACGTTATTGTTCAGTTCGTCAGTTATTTATTGCTCAACAGTGCACTTCATAACGATAGCACACATTTCCAAAAACCGCAACAAAAGTACATACATCAGTTTCATTTTTTTTGTCCAGAAGTGAAAAATATCGTAAAACGCCCGAGTCGAAATTTAGACCCTCCTTTAAACCTCCTTTCGATCCCAATTTGTCATTCTATGGAGGTTCAAGAGGTTCAAATGGAAATCTCAAAAACGTGTATATCAGAACCTACTGAACCTCCAAAAGTGGCAGAAATTGGACTTTTTCACTCAAAGGAGGTTTAGTAGGTTCATCTGAACCTCCTTTAAACCCTAGTGAGCCTGATTTAATGCTTACGCAAACCTACAGACCCTCTTTTAAATCTCCTTTCGCCCTACTAACTCTCCTTTGACTCCTTTCACCGGTGGCTCGCAGAGCCTCCTAGCCCTCCTTTAAACCTCTTCTGACCTTACTAACCCTTCTTTAAGCCGACTTCAATATGCTGCCCTCCGCTCCCCCCCTTCTCTCCCATCCGCAGTTCACCGATATTCCAAAGAAGGGATAATTATAATTAAAAAAATATTTTCAGATAAACTATACATCATTTATTTATAATAATGAAATAAACTTGAAAACACACAAACAAATGTAGTACCAGCGTACTTTACTGGACTACTAACGTATACTATATTTGTACTATACTATAGTGCATATATAGTATACGTTTAATATAACGTTTTTTTATGTTACACGAAATAATTTATAGTTGTGATAATGTATGTATATGTTTCGACTTAATAAATCAATCTTATAATAAATAATCAAACATCATACTTTTAATTCACACATATAATTTATTTTTCAGATATAGCTTGACCCTACAGAACCTCCTTTGGATCCAATCTTTCATGTTCCTTCTGCTTTGGATTCAAAGGAGGTTCTGTAGGGTACAGATAGGACTTTAGGCCAAAACGAGGTTGTGTGAGTTCACGCAAGCCGAGCCCATAGGCCTAAAGGAGGCTCAGGAGGTTGAATAGAAGGTTCAGTAGGGCTAAAGGAGGGTCGCCAACGGTGCAAATTTCTCCATATAGGTTCAAGGGGAGTCAAAGGAGGGCGGCAGTCTGTGCGTTACAAAGGAAATAGGTTCTCGAGCATTCAAAGGAGAGTCTAAATTTCGACTCGGGCGTACATGGGGGTGATTTTTGGATAGGTGTCGATACGAGGCATCCAGATTATCCTCTCGGACGTGAATTTTCGGGCCACCCTGTATGTATATACGCGCGGGACACGTCAAGATCCTCGTAATTCCCTTTTATGAATTTAATCGGTGACATCGACAACGCGGACCCCGTCGAGCCTCGAACACACGTACACACACGGATGCACTCGTGCGTTCATATCGCGATTTCCGACGTCCCTTTTATATACTATACTACGCGTCCCCGAGTGTACACGTCAATTTGTAACCATTACGAAGTTATTTCCTCGATTACCTGCCGATAAAATTACTCGTTTCGATAGCGTATGCGTCGGAGTATAACCCGTGCGGAACGAGACGGCTTTTTCTTTTCGACCACACTCCTCGCAACGTATTTATATTGGCGTCCTCCCGGCGAATATTCCCGATACCCCGAATCTCCAAACTGGCCGCATTATTGGACATTTCTCATCCGGACACAAAAAGTAAAGATGAGGGCCTGTAAACGAGAATCGGGGCTCGAACATCTCGCGGGAATTACTCCAGCTCTTATGAAATAAACGATTATCGCGGAAGAACGTTTCGGAAAAGTGGGGTAAAATGGCCGCGCACTTTTCGAACGTTTTTCGAAGGTTTGCGCGATTTTTCTGGTTTTGACGGTTTTTTGAGGTCCGCAAACTCCCCGCGACGAAAAAATCCTCCCCTTTGAGTGCTGTAAAACATGGTTAAATTGACATTGAGGATAACTTTGACAGCTTTTGGGGCTACTTTAACAGAGCGCCAAAATACGATTCAAATGTGTGCGTATTTAAATGGGTTGAAATTTGTTGTTCAAGTTTATCATAAGGTTGCTAAAGTTGACTGTAATGTTGCTCAGGTTGATTTTGATCTCAATGATAATTATAGGACTGATTAAGTGCCTATAATAGTACTAGGTACTTGGTATTTTTATGTAAATGCATCCTTAAGGGGTCTTCTCACTTTAGAGGCTAAAAAGGCTATTTTCATGAATTTTTTTTGATATGTTTATATTATAGATAGTGATATGAAAGTTGTTACACTTAATAAATACACTTTCAAAATACATAAAAAACATTCTTTTATGTATTTATGTAACCCAAACAAACTTTGAACTCGTTTTTTTTCTCTTCGAAATCTTCGAAACTACTGAACGGATCCTTACGAAATTTTAACAGCATATTCTTTACACTTAGAGCTATAGCGCATATCAGGGATTTTTTTTTAATTTTGAGGTTTACTTTTTTTCTGCATAAAACGGTGAAAAGAACGTTTTTTTTGTTTTTCGAAAAATGTCCGCCATTTTGTTATTTTTGCATAAATAAATAATCGTATGATATGCGCTATAGCCATTAACAGGCGACTTCATCAACAGCACAAACCTACAATTTTTTTAGGAGTACCAGTATACTTTATTTCCACGGTATGGTGTGCTGCACCTTTTACAAATCTGTCCTTCATACAATTCTCTCAACTCCTTGTTACATTGCATTTTGTTCGCTTGCTCCCTCTTCGTTTCCAGTTATTATTGCGTTTTCAATTTTCTTAGGTTTCTAATTTATATGATATTCTAATTTATCAATGAATCTTGCTCCCCCTCCCTTCTCCTATTTCCGGTGGATCCCTCGGTTCTCGCCCTTTTGATTTGCTCATAGGCTTTTACGAACTCGCGCAACTCTGGGGTCATTTCCCCTTTTAGGGTTTCTATTATCCATTCTATTAGTTCTATTCCCTGCCTGCTTCCTCTCCAGCCGTCCACCGCCTGGACCCATTCTTTCCGCATACCTGTTCTGGCTTCCTCACACTTCCAAATATGCCCAATGCTCTCTTCATGTTTTCCACACACCCCACAGTTCGTATTTGTAGATCCTTTTTTCCCTTGCTTCCCTATGTTACCGCAACGGAGACGGGCCCATGTCTCTTTGAGGTCTCCACTTATTTCTTCCGAATCCCAATAAATTTCTCTATTTGCCCCAATTTTTATTTGTGAGTAGATAGGCCGGAAGGACGATACGTCAGTCTTTATCCAGTCCTGCTGAGTATCCTGTTCCGTTTTTCTTTTGATTCCATCTTTTAACGCCTTGCCTATTGTCCTATGCCCCCCCCCCCCATAGCAGGTCTATTACCCTCCCGTCTTCGACGTCTTTCATTGCGTCGGCCAGTTCTTTTCCCCATCTCGATGGGTTTCCGTTTTTAATCCCCCTTATTTCTTCTCTTAACGGAGACTTTGTCCTTGAAATTTAGCGGGAGATGTTAGCGGCTCAACATGAGCAGCTAGAAGAAGAGGAGGGATGCCTCTATGGACCAAGCATTGCCGATTAGGGGGAATTATAAACACATTTGTGTAAACACATTACAAAACTTTAAAAGCGTTTTTCTCGAAAAGACGTTTTTAAAAATGGCTGACATTCTCCTGACCGCTGTAATTAACATATCGACTTGAAATTTGGAGAGCATACTCAGAAAATGTCTTCACGGAATGACGGATCGTTTTTTCGATAGATACATTTTTGCATTTATTATTTATCTTTTTATGCGAAAAAAACGCGAAAATTCGATTTTTTTTAATGCCGCTATTTTCCGAAATTTGTACTAAACGAAAAACCTATCCGTCATTCCACGACCAAAGGGTCACAGATTGATAATATGCTTTGAATTTGTGTTTCAGATCAACAAAGAGGGGCAGTGATGTCAGCCGTTTACCTCCCGCGATTTAAGGACCTATATTCGCGGAGCTGCAACGGCCGCCATTTGGGTTTTTTTTTTCGAAAAAAAATTTTTTTAACGTTCTGTATATCATGAATAAAAGCAAGAAAAAAACCGCACTCAAAAAGCTTTACTCGTTTCGTTAAAAAAAAAAAAAAATGTAAACACTTGAAACATGGCACTCCAAGGACAAAGTCTCCCTTAAACATATCTTTGGCCACCGGTCCTCTTTCATTTTTGAGATTTCTAAGACGTAATTTCCCGCTCTTCTTCTTGCCTCTATTTCCACACTCCGCCTCCCTTCTTCCAGTTTCTATAGATAGTCCGGCGTGTGTCTAGCCAATCCCATTACCATTTTTATAAACGTGCCCTGTAGCTTTGCCATGATTTTTCTTTTCTTCACAACTTTTTTAGCATATTTTTTAACTACCATTTTCGTCTACAAATAATGACTTAAATTAATCGAAAAAAGAATTTTTAATGTATTTGGAAAGTGTATTCATTAAGTGTAACAATTTTTATATCAATATCTATAATATAATATACTATAATTTTAGCGTCTAAAGTGAGAAGACCCCTTAATAAAGATGACAATATGTTTGTAAAAAATCGTTGTTTTTTCATTCAATTCCATGTATAATGCATAAAATGTTTTTTTTTTACCAAAATGACGTTAAAGTAACTTTAATCTTAAAGAAAGTAACCTTAACTTTAACATTGACATAAGTTGGATTTCAATGCCTTGTCAAAGAAACCTCACACTCGAGGTTACTTTGACACTTAAAAAAAATATATAAAATTGTTGCTTGACTCACTGATACATTTGATAGCCAAAGGACACATTCTATTGGATTGTTCTACTGGAGCAAAACAGTTGGAATTTTGGATGTTAAAAAAAGTTACCCACAAAAAAAACTTCCAAAGCTTGTTCCATTTTACGGTACACGGAGTTATAACGTTTTTGGAAAGTTTGTCAGGAATGAAAAAAGCGACATTCTTTTTGGTAACATCTTTCGAAAAACTTAGTTTTCGTAGAATTTTCCTGTGGGATAAATTCCCAACGGTAACACATTATGCCCTTTTGGTTTCAATACACACTGTTACATTGCTGATAATTTCATACGAGAAAAATATTTCAACCATTGTTCTGAAGTACTCGTGAAAGTCCAGTTTTCCGAAAAATTCTCTACGGTGAAAATTTGTGTTTTCGCTCCATGGTGCGCACGCGGAGAAAAATACGGCCTCAAATTCTAACACCGGTTGCCAGAATTCTAATATTCAGTGCTAAAAAAGTATAGCAGTTTACTGCCAGTTCGGAATTCTAAGACTTGTTGTTATAGAAGTGTAAAAATGATTCTCACACCGTATAGTGAAAATGATGCGTGCATATTACATTTGAAACTATTCTCGCATAGGTGCGGGTCCTACATGCTGTATAGGACTTTTTGTAAAATATCAACCATTATTACACGCTACATTTTCATATGGATTTTACTATACGTATAGCATGAATCTTCGTGTATGTATAGATTTCACTATACGCACAGTATACGAGGGTGGGGTGAAAAATTTCCGACCTGACCAAGAAAAACGATGTTTAAAAAATTTTTTTTGCTTTATTTTTCAGCATAATCTCCATCAACACTGATACATTTCTCATAACGGTGTTTTAATTTAGTTATACCAGTTTTAAACGTAGATTCGTCAAGCTCCTCAAAATACTGATTTACAGCTTCGATAACTTCTTCGTTGCTCTTAAATCTTTTTCCGCCAAGCCATTTTTTGAGGTTAGGAAACAGGTAATAGTCGCTGGGGGCTAAGTCTGGAGAGTAGGGAGGATGCAGCATCAATTCAAACTTCAATTCGTGGATTCTGGACATGGCAACAATCGACGAATGCGCTGGTGCGTTATCGTGATGAAACAAAACTTTTTTCTTCGCCAAATGAGGTCGTTTAATTTGCACCTCGTACTTCAAACGTTGCAATAACTCTGCGTAGTATTGACCAGTGATAGTCTTACCCTTTTCAAGGTAATCAATGTATATAATTCCTCTCGCATTCCAAAAAACAGTAGCCATAACTTTGTTTGCCGATAAAATTGTTTTTGCCTTCTTTGGGGTTGGTTCTCCTTTTCCAACCCACTGTTTTGACTGTTCTTTATTTTCAGGAGTGTAGTGGTGGACCCATATCTCATCAACAGTTATGAATCGACGCAAAAATTCGTTTGGATTACGCCTATACAGCGCCAAATTGTCGGTAGAAATGGTTCTTCGAAGCAGTTTTTGGTCGAGCGTTAGCAAACGCGGCACCCACCTTGCACACAGCTTTTCCATGTTCAAATGGTTGTGCAAAATATTTCGCACACGTTCAGCTGACATCCTACAGGTCTCAGCTATCTCATGCACTTTCAACCTGCGGTCTTCCAACACTATTTTATGGATTTTTTCAATCATCTCTGAAGTTGTGACTTCAACGGGCCGACCTGAGCGAGGCTCGTCAGAGGTGCTCACACGACCCATTTTAAATTCAGAAAGCCACTGCTTAATAGTTGAATATGATGGGGAGGAGTCTCCTAGTGGTGAATTCATCTCTTCTTTTATTTGTTTTGGTGTAAAATCTTTCAAATGGAAGTATTTGGTGACAGCACGTTTTTCCAATTTTTCCATTTTCACGAAAACAACGGAAGCGTCTCGCGCAATGTGCTCTCAAACGCAAACTAACGTAGCGATTGGGCTGAAACTGTACATACAAGCTCGGTAGGAATGGTACTGTAGGACGCCGCTCCAAAACTAGACCTAGTGGCACCATCTCTTGGTCAGGCTGGAAACTTTTCACCCCACCCTCGTAGATCTTCGGCGTATAGCGAAAAATATTACGAAGTTATTAGTAAAATGTGACTCTTTATACCGTACTTTTTGTAGAATACTGGAAACTAATTGTTCCAATCACGTGTGCAAAATATTTTTCTAATACTACAAAAAATCACAATATGCCGAATAAAATATATTATTCTTATCAGTTTACGTGCCATATCGTAGGTTAAAATTTAAATTTCTGCATTATTACTATACCATAATTATAATGTTTATCTTCCATTCAATACTTTTTGACATTTAATGATATATTTTTCTAAGCATAGTATTAATTCTTATCTCCGAGGCCCCTGTTTTCTCCGTGCATAGTTATGACGGCTGTCGCCGGTTCGGCATGAAAAAAGACTATGGTCAACTATTTCGCAAAATTCCTGATAAATACTTTTTTTTTGGACGTGTTGTCATCGGTAAAAAATCCTTTTGGTGAACATTCCGCTCTCCGTTTAAAATACTCGTAGTCCTAACGTCTTTCGAAATTTCGTCACGAAAAAAAGATCAACTTTTTCCAAAAAATTGCTAAAAATCCCACTTTTCTGAAGTTTTAGAAGGGGGAGAAATTCTCCGTAGCAAAAAAGTGTTCTCCCTTCTCGTAATACGTGTACGTAATTTTTTTTGTCTCTCAACACGAACAAAAAATTCGATCAGTTTCGGAAAAATATAATTCCCGACATCCCAATTTTCGATGTTTTTCATCTCGAAAGAATCGGCAGTAAAAAATTTAAAAATATCGCGCGTATGATTACGGTCTCCTCGGAAGACTTGTTAAAAAAACGAAATTCCACCGTTTTTTGCAAATTCTCATTACCCAAATTTCACTTGGTCCGATTGGAGATTTTTTGGGCTTTTTTCCATCGCCAACGCGACGACAATTACGACCACGTACCGTGGCCCAGGCGATTTTCTTTCGTCTCCTTCAACAGAGTCCGCGATTGAAGATTGTCACCGACATACAGCAGGCAGTAGATCTACGTGGTCCTGCTCCTTTTCTCCCTCCTTTTCCGAGTGCGCGACCGCGATAAATGACGCGATTATGAAACACTGGGCTCCAGTTGAAATTTTTGAAAATATCGATTTCGGTTTTCGACGGATTCTCAGAATATAACATTTCAAAACCATTCTCTGAAAATTTCAAGCCGTTCCGTTCAAAATTGAGGGAGTTATGGGCGTTTATAGGTAGGTTGCGTGAACCGGCAAACGTTAAGGGGTTTACTTGGGTTTGAAAATGAACAAAAATCGATTTTTTTAAATTTTATTACCTAAGAGTACAATGTGTCTAGAATATTCTCCCAAAGTTTTAAGTCAATTGGAGTAAAAGTATAGGAGGAAGAGAGAGCCTTTGGGAATTCCTCCCGATGGGGAAGACCAGCCGGGAGTGACGCACGTATATCGCATTTTTCTCAAAACGATTCAAGCAGTGCTTGATCGAAGGAATTTTCTTTTCGATGCATAGTTTTTTTTTATCAACGAAAATAGAGCGTTTTTATCACCGAATATCGATACTTTCACTTTGGACCGCGGCCATTAAAAAAAATGAATATTTGATTAAATCCTTCGTCCAAGCGCTGGATAATTTCATGCAAAAAGTTAATGCGTTTGATTTTTTTTTATTACGGATGATTTGTTTCCAGCAGTGGTCACCGCGACGGACATTTTGACGAAAGTAGTAAAAAGAACTTAAAACCATGCTCCTTAACGTAAAAAAAAAATAATTCAAAGCCTGCCCGGGTTATCCCAGAAAAAGAATCACCAAAATTACTCTTGTCCGGCCACGAGCAAGGTGTATAGGTTGCGATAGGCTGAAAAGTTCTCGGCCAGCGATACTGCCGAGCGAGTAGGCAGTCTTGTATAATCTTGGCCGAGGACTTTTCAGCTCTCCCCCGTGCACACCGGTCGCAATTTACCAAGGCGTATATTCCATATTTCACTACTTGTAATAATACCGTCGGGGCATTAGTCTATAGTTTCGCGGGGATTAACGGTGTCATGGCGTCGAGCTAAATCAAACCGTGAGATACACTACCGGAGGGGAGAATCCGCGCTCTCCGGTAGCTCCGCCGAGAGACCTTGATTTATACTCGAGCCGAGTCATGGTCTTTCTCTCCGTCTCTCTCTCTCACGGCTTTCATCCTCCTTTGCCTCCGCTGCCGCTTCGCACCAAGTATGGGATGATAAGGATAAAAAATGAAAAAACGCTACAAAGGCGAAATCAATTTTCACAATTTTAATTTCATAACCCTGCCAAATACAATAATAATTATAATAATCGCGATATAATAATAATAATAATAATAATTGTCGTAGTATCAGTAGTAGTAGTTAATAGCAATAATATATAATAATCAAATAATAGTAATAATCGTAACGCAAGAGTAATAATGATGTTGAATAAAAATGTTATCGAAAATACGTAACCATTAATTCAATAAACTTATAACTACTGATAAGTGCTACGTGTCCGTGTCCCGAGTACGTGTCCGAGTGTGTGCGTTCGTGTATATGTGTTCGTGTGTTATCTTTTTCAATAGTACGTATGTGTGTGTGTGTCGTGTGTGCGATGAACATGAAAAGTATCTACACACTCGCGGAGATGGGCAATGAAATATATCCTCTCGCCGTATCCTTTCCTTCTCAATTATAATTTTGTTTCTGTTCTTTCTGTTTCATTATTTCCTCTTAGTACAGATTGAAAAAATGTTCATTCGCTCGTCGCCTTACAAAATTCACGTATTCGAACGTCTACGAAGTTACTCGTATATAAATAAAGATATATATATATATATAATTTCGTGCGCGATATATTTATTTCACTATTTTTTTTCGCCTTTATTTGCTTATTTTCTGTGTTCGTTTAAACTTCGCACAGCGCGTTTTACCGCTTGTTACAGCACGATACGTCGAACGCGACTTCATTCACGAATCGCACAATTGCAATAAATAAATTATCCAAATAAAAAAACATTGATGGATAACGAGTCATAGTGTGATAGTTACAACCACAATTTACAATAATATATTTATATAGATCTATATATAATGATGTGTGAATATATATATATATATATATATATATATATATATATATATATATTTGCGTATTCTCTATAATGAAATCCTCTAATACAACTAATGAATCCTTTCGGTTACCGTAAGCCCACCACGAAACAAGCAACGCTGCTTCTCCCTTTAGTACGTCTTTTTCCTCTGTTTTCTGTATTCATTTGACGATATTTTTTCTATTATATGTTTATAAGGATGTGTGTGTGTTTACCTGTGCTTGGATTTGTACGTACGTTGAATACACACACACACACACACACACACACACACACACACACACACACACACACACACACACACACACACACACACACACACACACACACACACACACACACACACACACACACACACACACGCGCGCGCGCGCGCACGCACGCACACGCACACGCACAGAGGGTGGTTTACGACTGTTAAAGTTCCCTTTGTGAGCAAATAGAGTGTGTCATCGCGAGCAAAATGCTTTTTTTTAACGTCGTGGAGCGGAAGGTGGCCGGAATATTTGCATTCAAAGTTTAAGCCGGATCGAAAGCGAGTTCGAATCCATGTTCGGACAAGTGAATTATTTTTTTCTCAAAATGTTCGTTTTTCGGTAAGAAAATAACAAACACGGAGACTCGCTTTGCAAATCGATAATTTAATTAAATAATTTTCGTTTATTATTTTCTACTTATAGAAAAAAAATCGCCCTCGAGCAATTACTTTGCCGTTGTTTACTCACAAGGAACATCACTCAAGTATTGGCCTTGGATTTTGTTGAAACTCATATATGTGACAAAGCATCGATCACACACGTGATTTTTGGTATCGGCGTAAAAACGGTTTGATGGGGCGGGGGGGAATCACCTCTCAAAGAAAATCGTGTCGAGGAGTGATTTTGCAGGTTCACCCGCATGCAGTCCGCCGATCGGACGAAACAAAAACCAAGATTTTTCTAATCTATAGCGGTGAAAAATTCACTATAGGAATATTGAGAAAAAAATTAAATTAAGGGATGACACGCGTTTCTTTGAGGGGTGGTTTCCCCTCTTAAAGTTGTTTGTCCGCCGATTTAAAAAAAAACGTGTCTAATGGTTTTCAATGCTTTTTAACATATATGACATTCGAGATAATCGAAGGTGGATACTTTTTGGGTGATGTTCGTTGCCAGCGTCGGGCTTTGAAAGCGAATATCTCGACCAATTTTTATCGCACGCAGTTTAAAAAAAAAACGTTTTGCTTGCAATTACATGCGCGATTCGGTCACTAAGGGCCCCCATAGTTTATATATATATATATATATATATATATATATATATATATATATATATATATAAACACCCACACACACATTGATTTACGTTGTAAAAATTTAAAGTAATGCCTTCGTTTATATAGTGATTTTATATATTATTGTTCTACATTATTGTGCCTATTTAACATATACAATATATATTATTCTTAACAATTAATAGTTTTCAGCGCGCGGTCTCCTTGCTTCCGTTTCTTATACACTGTATAATAATCACGATAATAATAGTAATAATAATAATGTCTTGCTTTCCTTGAACGTGTTATTTTTTTGTATATTTTTTTTCCTTCCGTCTATCTGTATATACGTATGAAGTAACTTCAGGCTATTGTACGGAATGCCGCGTATCGGCATTGCCGTTGCATTACCGCGCGCTCCACAGCGTATAAATCCGTGCGAGATCCGAGAGAGAATTACTGGCCCCCATTATTGATTAAACTTACACATAGTTCGAACGACATCTGTCCAACCTAACGTGGCAAACTTCAGCGGGATAAAACAAAAAGTCCTCGCGAAAAATTAACGAAATAACAAGTTGTAGAAAATAAAAATGAAAAATAAAAAGGATCGAGAAGAAAGATATTCGGCGGAACTCTTGTGTTGCCGATTATTTACACGATCGATTGCGGCATATCACTTAATAGCTAATAGTTTCACTTACGGCCCTATAAACGTCAATTTTCACCTAATAATTCGATCTATAAACTCGTTCGTAGTTTTTTTTTTTTTTTTCACCACGCACCTCACGTTCGCACGAACACGCTACATATACGTAATACACGCGTGCACACGACGCCAAAGCACCGACAAATTTGAGCACTCTCCCGTGGCTTTTATACTTGTCTTTTTCATCGTTTTATTTATTTATTTATTTATACTCGTTCCTCTTTTATCATCATTCGCTTGGGCGATTTCAGGGGAACCGAGGCTTAAAAACTAAAGGCGAAAATAAAATCTGTCTACGATATGCATTTAGCTTCGGGAACTTGTATATGCGCGTGCTTACTGGTCCTATGGAAATGTTCACTCGTAGCGAGCGAAAATAAGGAAAGAAAGAACAGAACAACGCACGAGGGAGAAGAGAAACGAAAAAAAACAAGGGAAAGAGGATAGGAGGGAGAAAAAAAAACGTGACAAGATCGCGAGAACGTTGGGCAATCTCGCGTATGTACTAATCTACATGAATTCTAGAACGAATTCAGAACGATACCTGTGTAACGTTGTCATTGTGCAATCATCGAGCTGAGACAGTCTCGTGTCGAGTTGTCGAAGTCGTTAACTCGCGCGGGGCACACCGTATGCATATACATTTGTACGTGTATACAGGGTAACCCGAAAAGTGACGTCCAAAAGGAAAATCTAGATGTCTTGTGTACTTACCTATTTTCTATGATTTTTTTTAGGCAAAAAAGAATTTTTTTTTTTCGAGAAAAAAGCTTTTTTTCTCGACTTTGGTTGGGTACTTTTCTCGCGGATTTTTTAACCTGCGATATCGTTATGAGGTGGTTGAGCGATAAATAAATGACCAACTGAACACTAACGTAGATGCCTTAGTTTTTATGAAAAGTTTGGAAAATGGTTTTGAGAGGATCAGTCGCTAAAGATCAGACGATAAAAAATCCTATTTCCTACTAGTCTAAAAGGAGGTTGAAGTTTGCATCGTTGGAATGCAACGATTTGTCTTCTTTATTTTCCATTTCTTTATTTTTATCATTTCCCAAAGCTTTTTTTTTACAAAATTGAGGTCGCAAATGCCTAATAAGAATAGGTGAAAACGTTTGAGTAACATCTACAGTGTAAATTGATCAAATAAAATTAGTACGATTAACCCTTGGTTGAGACACTTATATTTGGCTACGATTTTGATACACTGGGTCAATTTGACCCGGACCACCCGGACCTCCATCCACTTGCCTTTAACCCTTCTTTGACACACTGTGTTATTTTGACACGGAGTAATTTGAAATAAAATGCGCACTTTTCCAAAATTTAAAATTTTCAATCATTTTTTACAGCAATTCAAATGTATACTTTCCGAATTTCAATCATGTAGACGTATTAATTAATGTTCGAAGTGTATCCCGGAATATTTTCAATAAGAGCCGACCGAAGGCTTGTTGATGGCAGGTGGATAAAATACTGTCCGGGTCAAATTGACCCAGAGTGACAAACTCGTGGCCAAATATAAGTTTGTCAAGGAAGGGTTAACAATCCTTCGGTCGGTTGTTATCGAAAAAATCAGGGATACACTTCAAACACGTCTTAATGTGTCTGCATAATTGAAATTCGAATATCAAATTAAATGGTTGAAAAAAAATTATTAAAAAATTTCAATTTTGGAAAAGTGAACATTTTACTAAAAATTCATCCCACTCAAAATGACCCAGTGCGTCAGCGTAAGGTTAAAAAAATGTTCATTGCATTCCAACGATGCAAACTTCAGAGTCGTAGTCTGAATGACTTCCAATACTTTTCGAAAACATCTAAGAGGAAAGTACATACAAAAAAAAAGAGAAAAAAAAACATAATCTCTTCTACGAGAAAGCTCGAGAAAAAAAAAGATCGTTGAACATAATTCGGACAGGTAATTGATCCAAGCCATCTAGATTTTCCCTTTGGACGTCACTTTTCGTGCGAACCTGTATACGGATCGAGAAATGTACACACGTTACGACCGCGCGGTAATCGCGGCCCCGCGGGCGATATATGCGCGATTCCGTATGGCGGATCTCCGAGAGAGCAAAATGAAAGCACCGCGAACGAATCGTGCTTTATGATCGAACCTCGCGCCTTCACAACCGCCAACTCTCCAGACACGTGTGCATGCAAAAATAATCCCCCCCCCCCCCCCCCCTCCAGGTAATACAATAACACCTCCTCGACGGACTCGCGTTTTCGCGCGATGAGTAACCGCCTCGTGTTCTCGCTGATTATTATCCATTCGTCAATTTTTTATAAATTAAAAAAAAATCTTTATCTACGAAGGAATGACGAGAAGCGACGAAAATACGGAATTGACGGTGGTCAAGTTGTGCCAACGATACGCAGGCAATGAGGAGGGAAATATTTGGGTATGCGGATATATTTATGTGTGTGTATGTGTGTATATATATATATATATATATATATATATATATATATATATATATATATATATATATATATATATATATATATATAGGGTGTCCTTCTTATCTCTGCCACCCGAAATAACTCGGTAATTATCGACGTCGAAAAAAAATGTTCCAGACAAAAGTTGTACGGTATGAAGGGGGCCATCAAATGCGACCATTTTTTTTTATTTCGTTGGAGGCGCTGACGCACAGTGAAGGTCACCTCCACTTTTTAAAATGGAATGGTACATTTTTGTTCAATCATCTTGTGGAGCACCTCAAGCCGCGTAAAAAACATTCGGGGGTCAAAGTCGTTCAAGGTCATTCAAGGTCAGTATCGATGATACAAATCTAAATATCTCGGATCACTACCAAATAGTTGGCAGTGATCATGGGATATTTAGATTTGTATTTCATTTTAATAGGTGACCTTGAATGACCTTGAATAACTTCGACCCCCTAAGGTTTTTTATGCGGTTTTAGGTGCTTCGCAACTTGGTAATTATAGACAATTACCGAGTTATTTCAGATGCCAGAGATAAGAGGGACACCCCGTATATTCTTCGCCAATTTTTTTTTCAAACTTTTCCAAATTTCCGTATATATACACTACCGGCCAAAAGTTTCCGGACACTTTAGATAATTGCAAGACATTCGATCATTTTGGATAATTTCAAAATTATTTTAGAATAAAATAATTCATTTTAACGAGCTATATAATATCTTCGTAAAATAATAAATGAAATGAACTATGTTATTTTAACATTATTTGGCAGTTATCCAGTGATTGAAAGTTTTGCATTTTTCTGAAGTGTCCGGGAACGTCTGGACGGTAGTGTATATATACGTAAATGTATACAAATCTGAGCGAAATTAGTAACATGTAATCCTTGGGCTATTTACATGGCGATTCACAAGTAATAAGGTTCTCTTTGTGAGTATATCGGGCGGGTCGTTGAGAGCTACTTTTTAAAGGGTTGAGGCTACTGGGAAACAAAAAAAAATCGGTAGTCGCCTGAGGCAACTCAAATTGAAGAGGAAGGTCCACCATATGGTGCAGGAATCGCAAATTGAAGGTAAACTTATTATTAAAACGAGGGAATTGATGGTAAAACTTTGAACGCGTTTCTTTCGAAACTATGTTTTTCAAAATCGTGTACACGATTTCTCGACCTCTAATAAACGGATTGACTTGAAATTTGGTACACTTATCCAGTGTAATTGTAGTTTAGTGTCGACTGACGTTTTTCTTCTTAACATTTTTTTCGTTCATTAGTTATTGACAATACTGGTGACAATAATAATGACAATAAAAGGTGGTCAACAAAAAAGATCGGTCAAGTCTTAGCCGATACGTATTTTACGAAAAAAAAATCGTTTTTTTTTCGTTTTACATCAACGCGGTGGCTAAAATCCTGTACACCGTTAGGCCCCCAATAACTTCTTTAATTATTTATATTTTTGAATGAAATTTGAGACACAACTTTGTTAATGTACATACAAACAAATGTCCAAACGACTTTTCAATCGTCTTAATTATTTCTTCAATTTTTTTTAAATACCCTGACTTTCGGGTCTTTGCAGTAGCCTAATCCCTTAACGTCATGCAACAAAAATTGGCCGAGATATTCGCGTTCAAAGTCCAACTAGTAAACAATGGCATTCACTGCTCGCCGCTACTCACGCGCGAAATGTGCGGGCCGGAACGAGCGCGAGTTCGAATCGACGTTCGAACAGGTGATTTTTTATCTCTGTATTTTTATTTTCCGGTGAAGCATAATGAACACGGAGACTCGCTTTGCAAAACGATAATATGTTTTAATAATATTCGTTGATTATTTAATGCTTGAAGAAAAACTAATAATAGCGCGCGAGTAACTACTGGGTCATTGTTTACTCAGCGTCGGACTTTGAACGCGAATAGGGCGACCAATATTTGGCGCACGACATTTGAACAAAAACGTTTTGCTCGTAATGACACAATATACACTAGTAGAATTAATTCTGAACACTGTTAATAGAAATTAAGTTTAAAAAAATATATTCACGGGGAAAATGTATATTCCGCTATGCCGAAATGATACTATAATGCTTTTATTTTAATCGATAATGTTTCTACTTAATATTTGCCTTAATAAGCCTACTTTGATAAGAATATCAAATATGAATGATGATAATATAAAAATGATCAATCAATGCGGAATTAAAAAAAAATGACAAGTGTCCAGAATTTATTCGACTAGTGTATATGCTCACCAAGAAAATCCTTACAGTTGTGTATCATACTGCGGAAATGATTTTGCAAATTTTTCTATATAGTTACGTCATTCATTGTGGTGAACAATATTGCAAAATGACTGCGAGGTAATTTAACGTCATCTTTCGGATGAATCCAATATCTTCTAATAACGATAAAAACTGCGGACTTAGAATTACTTTAAACTGGAATTTAGCACTGATTGATCATATTTTGTGCTGTTTTTTCTTTCAATCGAAATGGGGAAAAAAGTCCGTATAATACGAATTTTTTTTAGTGATCGTCTTTGAATTTCCGAAAATGCTTTTTCCGCGTTGTGGCGGTACTTACGGCCCTTGGAGGTGACTCAAAGTGACTCGATTGTTATCATTTATTTTCGGGATCGTATATATAGCCGCGGACGGTTCAACTATTGACTGATCCGTCCAGAGATCGACCCGATCCAGTCCATCGAAACCTTTCGGTTGTTTTTTTTCCTTTCTATGGATCGTGCGTGCTCATAATCGGAATGTTGCACTCGGTGATGTGCAATGTCGCCAGTGCGGATACGAGGCATTCGTTGGACAAAAAAAACGTCACGAGTCAGTCTCATTTACAAATTGACTGATAATCCACCGCGATTATATTTACAGAGTTGTATATAATAGGCGGATATTGCGTTTATTAATTTGTTTTTTTTTTTCATAAGGCACTCGGAAATGCTAATTTATCTGTACAAATGCGATGGAAAACTTTTAGGCGAATAGGCCCGACCTAGAATTCCAAATCTCCGATAGACTCGATCGAGTGTCGATCCTTACGACGATACATTGATTCTTTTGGAAATCACCCGATGGCGGATTGCAGCGAGACGTTTGAGGTGTCCCAAAAGTGAGCGAGGCTTTGCTGAAATTTAATTTCACCCTTTTCGAAAATCCAAGTTTTCGAAATTTTTGAAACTGCAGAAAGTAAATAGCAAAAATCGCTTTTTTCCCCACATATTTATTCGATAATTATACATAATTCTCGATATCGAGAATTATCAGGCACCTTATTTTTTTATTACGGACTTATTCGAGTCTCCATAAGCCCTGCGTTATATCGTTATTAACATTTTTTTTCTTCAAATTCACGATTAAAGTCTATCGCAGAATTGTCATTTTCATTCCGATAAGCTCGAACGATCAAGCGGCATTTCGTGCGCATTTTACGAAAAAAAAAACGTCTCCCTCTTTTTTTCGGGGATTCGTGAATGATTTTATTCCAGATGGGAAATGCCGATCGAATTAACGCGGACACGTTAATTCGATCGGCCACGTGTTCTTTTTTCTCTCGAGTAAGCATGAGTTGGTAATGGACCTCGAGAGTTTTCGGCGCGGCGGAGATGGTTGCGGGGAAAGAAAGAGGGGGGGAGAGAGAGAGAGAGAGAGAGAGAGAGAGAGAGAGAGAGAGAGAGAGAGAGAGAGAGAGAGAGAGAGAGAGAGAGAGAGAGAGAGAGAGAGAGAGAGAGAGAGAGAGAGAGAGAGAGAGAGAGAGAGAGAGAGAGAGAGAGAGAGAGAGAGAGAGAGAGAGAGAGAGAGAGAGAGAGAGAGAGAGAGAGAGAGAGAGAGAGAGAGAGAGAGAGAGAGAGAGAGAGAGAGAGAGAGAGAGAGAGAGAGAGGGGGGGGGGGGGTAAGAATCGGAAAGGAATGAGGGATACGAGGAAAATAAAGAAGATTAAAGCAACAGAGCTTTCACTCCTGTGGAATGTTCGATTAATGGAATGGCGCGATTATCGTGGACGGATTCGAGGGTGCGTGTAACGGGTCTTATACTTTTTTTTCTTCGCCTTTTCTCCTTCTCAGCCTCCTTATTCAATCAGGGAATACGACTTGATTTTTATCAAAGGCGAAAGAAAAACAATTCGAAAGTCGCAACGAAAGTGCGAATTCCTTTCTCGCATCTTAATGGTCCCTCTAAAAGCAATTTCGTTGTCCAGGATTTTCCCCTCTGCCCCTCACTTTCTTTCTCTCTCTCCTTCTCTTTATCAAACATTGTTTTATTTACTTATTCATCTAAACTACCGTCGCATCGAATCGAATGCGTTTCGAGTGCCGCAAAAGAGTAATTGTTCATTCGAGAGAGAGAGAGAGAGAGAGAGAGATCGCGAGTGTTCGAGTAGCTTGTAATATGACGATGATCGAGGGTCGTGTCAGCCGCGGACGCCAAGTCGCATTTCTCATCGTCCTTATGCTCGTAAGAGGGAACTCTCTTGCAATCGCCTCCGGTTACTACCATCTGGGCTATCACCGAATAGCCCAAAACAAATTCTGCGAGCGCAGAAAAACAACGAGAGTCAGAGAGTAAGAGAGAGACAGAGGACGTCGACCAATTTCAATTCGTTGGAATGCAGCACATTTTTTGGCGAGGTTAGGCTGCGAAGATCACTTGTACTTGTTTCATGAATTTTTATTCGATACGTGCAAATATGATTTGCAAAAAAATGGTTTTCGATTATTGTGAAAATGTAAAAATGAAAATTTGGATGAAGTTTTGGCGCGCTCCAACGATACGAACTTCAGGGCCATGGAGAGCAAGGCTAAGAAACGTATGTAGGCTAATCTCCATTCAGAATCACGAGATAAATGTCCGACGAAACTTTTCTCGAATTATTTTCAGACTTGCTTCAACGGATATTCCCTTAATTGTTGAATCTTTCGGTTTTTTCAATCTTCTTAGATGTTCCCAAATTTTCCATATTTTCGACAAATGTGGAAATTATTGTTTCGCGACGATTTTTTTTTACCATTATTTTCAACTCGAACATGCGGGGATAATATTTTTCGTAAATCTTTTCGGCTGCTCACGAAATGGCTCGAACACTCGGAACGATCCGAGAAGTTTTGTGAAAGAAGTAGGCAAAATGTAAAATCGAATCCGTTCAATGACGCTGAAGGCTGAAATCAGCATTACTGAGGACCAAACATTTTTCACCAGATGCATTAATTGCAACGAACACTGGAACGTTTTTTTGGAATCACGAGCATCCCTAACCTCAAACTGCAGAAAAACATTTTGGCTGGTATAAAAAGTGAGATAAAAACATCGAAGATATTTTTGTTGGCATTCGAAGGACAAAGACTTCGCGAAACGCCGAGACTTCGGGCGGGCCCAAGGTTTCGGCGTCGAGAGATGTTAATAAATATGGGAGAAAGAAGAAGGGGTAAAAAAATTCGCGAGACATAAGGCACTATAGCGATGGACTTAAGAAATTACAACGTCTAATGAGCGCGCGCGTTTTTGCGATGCTCAAACGTTGGAAAGGCACTATAATCTATAACGAGATACACCTATCTAATATATCAGCTGTTTTTTTTTGTTTTTTTTTTCTTTGCTTTGTTTTCGTTCGTCTCATCCCCAGTGTGAAAGTGTTTGGTTATATGTTTATGCGTACTTACATTATACATAACAGCGTAACAATATTAATTCGTCGAAACTTGGTTCGTCATTGAATCTTATACATAGAGGTTTACGAGATAAACTGGCTCTAGCATATACTGGCATCTTGTTCCATCGTCACCCGCGAACTTTACGCTATTTCCTAACTTCATTAGGCGCATTAATTATCCATTTTCGATACTCACGGAGTAACGTGTCGTCGAGAAAAACAAAGAGAGAGAGAGAGAGAGAGGGAGACAGTGAGTCGATTAATAACGTCAAAGATCGTTTGCAATGAACATTATTTTGCTTTAAACTTGACCAAATTATTCCGGTTTTCGGGCAGAGAAAAAGACTCGACGGTTATTCGGAATTCACAATTCGAATCGCGAGAAAAACAATTTTGGAACACTAACGAAAACAAAAAGAATTAAAAAATGGAAAAATTATTCTCCTTGCACTTTGATACAAACTTCAACATTACGTTGATTAACTTCAACATTTTCATTTTTATTCTCACTCACGATTGTCCCTTCCCTCATCGTAGCTTGTCACTCCTCTCACCAATATGTTCACTCGACCTTTTTTTTCCCCCACGATAGTCAACTGGTTGCGATCTCTCGCGGAAAAAATGCAAAAGCGGCCACGTATTTTACGTACTAAACGAACGAACGATTGTGAGCTACGATAGATTTTGTTCGATCGAATCTGAGCAATTTATACGTTCTTCTTTTTTTTCATTCTTCTTTGTCATTCTATCAGGTATGTGATATTTACAGCCCGTGATTGCGAGGCTTTACGCTCGTTGAAGTTTGCATTTTCGTTGCAGTTGGAATGCAACGAAAATTCTTTTCTTATTTTTCGTTCTTCTTTATTTTTATTTCTATCCGAAACCTTTTTATGCGACTCTCCAATAAGAATGTGAAAAACGAATAAGTGATTTCCGTAGTTGAAACTTGCGCAGAAAAGTGGACAATCGGGAAAAAAATTATTACTCATCGCATCCCAAAAAAAAACTTCGTCATCATAGCTGTACAGATGATGGTGAAGTTTGCATCATCGGAGTGCAATTTAAATTAATTCTTTTCAATTGTTTCAATTTCTTTTCGGCTCATTCGGGTTGCGAAAGTCACTCAAACGTGTTTACGAATTCTTATTAGAGATTTACGACTTCAATTTGCAGAAAAGTCTTTGGCTAATGATAAAAACGAAGGAATGAAAAGTGAACAAAAATTTCGTCGCATCCCAACGATGCAAACTTCAACGTCATCTGTGCAGTCCGTTTCGACATTATCGTGTCGCTCGTACGGTATTTATTGCGGTGATATGAAAGGGAAAACAGGAGACAGAGAAAGAGAGAGAGAGAGAGAGAGAGAGAGAGAGAGAGAGAGAGAGAGAGAGAGAGAGAGAGAGAGAGAGAGAAAGAGAGTAAAAAAGAAAATAAAGACGATGTTTTATTGCTTTGCCAAGTGCTTCTTCGATTAATCAATTGAAATATGTCTCTGCTCTTTTCTTCAATATTCTTTTCTCCATATTTAATTGGCTCGATCTCCCAGTCAGCTACGGAGAGTCTCCTGCTCGATTTCCAAACGATCAGGGACACCACGAGTGATAGAAGATTAAGAGCGGGCAAAGGAGCGAGAGGAAGAGAATGACAAAAGAAGCGCATGGAAAAGAATTTCGAAGCTATCTACTTTGGCACCTTTGCGCGAACCAACTACTATATATATATATATATATATATATATATATATATATATACACATTTATTTTTACGATTACCGAAGTATACAAATCGGATATAGGATAATGATACGAACGATAAACTGGCTCTAATAATTGATCCCTAACTTCGCGACGATTGAGAAAACAAAAAACGAAAAACAAAAAGGAAACGCAAAATGACAAAAACGAAACGAAAAGAAAAATTCGTAATACTGGCTTTTTCGTTATTCGACTTTCCTTTCTTCTTTGTTTTTTTTGTCCTTTTTTTTCTCAGTCATTTCCTTCGAAAGTCTCGATTTCGTTTTTCACAAAGCGAGCATAGTTCAGTGATTGTCCTTACCCGAAACGCGAAATTCTTTGTGCATTCACGAATTATTACAATTGCCTATTACTTTATACACCGACAGTGTTTCTCTTTTCTTCGTAAAATCACGATCACGACTCTTTTATTTTCTTTAATTTATTTAACTGAGCATGCTAAGTCCCAAGCTCCGTCACCGGAGGTTTAATATTCTCTTTACAACGTTATAACTATCGTTAATTCATCTATTATATGATATATATATACATATATATTTATACACATACATATATATGTATATATATATATATAAATATATATTTATATATTTTTTCTTTTCTTATAACGTTACTCTACTGGCTCTTATTTACTCACGATAGATTATTAACGGTGCTCTAGACTAGTTGAGCTGGCCTTAATGATGATTTCATAAATAGAAAGAAAAAAAAAATCTGATAATGTTCGAGCCAACGATCAATCGTCTCGGCGAGAGACTGGAGAAACATTTTTTTCTTTCCACACCCAGAACGATACGTTTTTTTTGTTTGTTCCCCGTCAGGACGCGAACGGACCTCGAAGCCCGATGAACGTTCTCCCAACGTCACCAAGCTTATCGCGCAAGCACCATCTTTTTCCTCCTTTCTTTATCTTCCGTCGTTTAAATGCATCACCGTCCGTGTGTTGCGCTTCCGTTTGTAATTAACGTCTAAACTTAGTCAAATCGTATGCTCTCTTTCCCGTTTGCTCTGCTACGTAGTTTCCGGCCCCGTTAAGCCGCGTTTAGCCGAGTCGTTGCGTGCTTTTTTCTTTTTTGTTTTCGTCTTTTTTTTTGGTTGGGGCCCGACTCGCGTTCGTGGCACGGGCGAGTGCCACGTGGCTCGTCTTCAGGTCCCGAATGTAAGTGACACGATCTTGTCGAGCTTTGCCTTGTAGGATCGTCCCCCGAAAGGGTCAGGATATCATGACCGCGCTGCTGTGCCAAGATAACGAAAGAAACGACGACGACGACGACGACGACGACGACGACGAGGCACTTGCGTCTCGTCAGTGCCTCTTCATGTGTAGCGATAGATGATCACTGCGCGAAAACGAACGCTGACAGAGATGGCACTTGAAGGGCTTTTGTCCCGTGTGCTTGCGATAGTGCCGCGTCAACTCGTCCGAACGGGCGAACTTCCACGTGCATCCCTCCCACGTACACTGATACGGCTTCTCGCCTGAAACACAAAAATGAACAAATTTTTTTCCTCGTCTTCGATCCTTCGCTGGCTATTTTTTTTATACGCTTATGGGATTTTTATGTGGAGTCGTTTTTTCATTAGGTTCTGGAAAAAAAACTGAAGGCTGCAATGGTTTTATTATTTTAAGGGTTTATAAGGGGCCTCTCTAGAGGCCGAAAAAATAGCTTTTTTGGAGATTTTTTTTTTTCAGAAAAAGTACAAAATAAATCGAGATTACAAAAAAGGGTGCTTATCATACATATCGGTGACTGTACACAATAATTTTTTTGAAGCGATTAATTTTAAAATGGCGGCTGTTCAGCGTTTATCTCAAAACTACATTTTGTAAGTTTAGTACAGTCGTGCTGTCGCTGAAAAAACCCGGAATCGGAGAAAATTAGAAGAAGGCTAGTTTTTTGACAAGTGATTTTGTAGGTGCCGCGGGAGCTTATCCAAGTTTGCCTAAAAATCGGGGTGTAGGGTTCTTTTTTAGGGAATGAAACCAGATGGGGGTGGATTAATGGGAAACTACAACCCCTACGAGGTCGGCGCCGTGAGACAAAATGTTCCGAAAAATCCGGGCTTTAGTTTTGTCGACAGCGCCGAAGTCGTGGAAGTTCATTTTAAGGGTGAAAAAGTGGGGTGAAATTTTGAAAAATCGGTTTTAATTCAATAACTCTGTAGAAAAGAATCGTACGTTTTTTGTTAAAATGGGAACGTTGTAGCCCTTGAAAAGACGCGTCGATAGAGTATTCGATCATTACTCTCCGATAATATCTTCACCCCCAAAAAATGGTTAAAAAACTAACAGAAAAATAGTTTATTGAATAACTCAAAAACAATCGGTTTTTCGAGTTTGGTTCAAATGTACGAAATGTAGAGAATAATTTTCTCTATATATTCTTTGCTATGGACCACCCTTGAATTTTGATTTTCCAACCCCTCTCGGGGGTTGAACATTCAAAATGAAATTCTAGGAAAACTATTAACGGCACGAATTTGCCGCCGTGGAAGAATTTGTAGCTTGAACCCTCAGGTACATTTTTGACCACAGCGCCAAACTCGTATCTCTTTAGTTTCGGTCAATAGTTTTCCCAGAATTTCATTTTGAATTTTCAACCACTGAGAGGGGTTCTAAAAAGCAAAATTCAAGCATAGGAACGAAAATATAGAGAAAGTTATTCTCTACATTTCGTACATTTGATCCATCCCCGAAAAATCGATCGTTTTTTGAGTTATCCAATAAACAATTTTTTTGTTAATTCTCCAACAATTCTTTTGGGGGTGAAGATATTATTGGAGAGGGTTGATCGAATACTCGATCGACGCGTCTTTTCAAGGGCTACAACGTTTCCATTTGAACAAAAATTGTATGATTTTGTCCTAAAGAGTTATCGATTGAAAACTGATTTTTCAAAATTTCACCCCACTTTTTCACCACCAAAATGAACTTCCACGACTTCGGCGCTATGGACAAAAATGAAACCCGGATTTTTCTGAACATTTTGTCTCCCTGTGCCGACCTCGTGGAGGTTGTAGTTTGGCATTAATCCACCCCCATCCGCTAAAAAAACCCTACCCCCCGATTTTTAGGCAAACTTGGTTTTAGCACCCTACAAAATTTAGGCAAACTTGGTTTTAGCACCCTACAAGTTTAAACTACAAAATCATCTGTCAAACAACTTGCCTTCTTCTATTTTTTTCCGATTCCAATATACAGCACGACTGTACTAGTTGACGGGAAACATAATTTAGACAATTTTCAACCGATTCACTTGAAATGTTGAATGTATCTTGAAAAATACATTGTCTATGGAAGTACGTAGGATTTTTTTTATATTGCATAGTTCATTTGTTATTAACAATTATCTGACGAAATTTTTCACTGTCCAAAAATTTGCCTAAAAAACCGTCAAATCATTGTTAATAACAAATGACCTGTGCAATATAAAAAAAATCCTACGTACTTCCATAGACAATGTATTTTTCAAGATATATTCAAAATTTCAAGTGAATCGGTTGAAAATTTTCTGAGTTATGTTTCCGGCCAACTTAAAAAATGCAGTTTTGAGATAAACGCTGCAGAGCCGCCATTTTAAAATGAATCGCTTCCAAAAAATTATTGTACACAGTAACTGATATGGACGATGAACAGCCTTTTTTGTAATCTCAATTTATTTTGTAGTTTTTCTGAAAAACAAATCCCCAAAAAACCGATTTCTTTAGGCCTCTAGAGTGGCCTAACCCCTTAATGTGCGAAGGGACGGTTCGTTTTTCGACGTCACGAATAATTTGTTTGATATTTCGTTTATAAATACAATCGAGGTTTGGTTTTTTTTTATTGCTGGTCCATGGTAGGACGTCACGAAGTTTTCATACTTTGGAGTTATTCGAGTGTCCAGTGGAAAGAAGCGCGTGGATTTTACGGCCTATGGACGGTTTTTTTCTTCATTTTTATTCATGTCACGAATAAATTTATCAGTCTTTTTTCTTTATTTTGCTGAAGTGGGAGAAACTCAATAGAAAGTTTAGTTTATAAAAAAAAATTGAGGATCCATGAGGGACAAGGCTGCGACGGGTAAAAGAACAATTTTTTTGCATTTTCTCAAAGTATACATATTTAAGAATGTGTGAGAAAATTTGCAAATTTAAATATTGAAAATTGACTAAGATACAGGCGACTTAGTGGGAGCAGGTAGTGCAAAGACTTACGCATACTAAAACTTTCAATCGCGTTTTTCTCCAAACGACTGACCGCGACTTGCCTGGAATCATAATTCTAATCATAATTGGCCAATTTTGAATTTTAAAAAGTCCAAATTTTCTGTAAATGCAGTAGCTATTGTTTAACGTAGCCGTTTTTTTTTAAATTTACTATTTGTTGAACCCTCGACTGTAAGTAAAAATTTTGCCAATATTACACTTTTTTTTTGAGCGTTCGCTATTTTGTAAAATGTTTGTTTTTCGAAAAACGGCTACGTACAACGAGAACTACATTTATATAGATTATAAAACATTTTTATTTTTCAGACCAACTATAGTCAAGTGATCGATCTGGCCGTTGGACCATACTTTTTGATATACCTCAATAACGTTGATCATTTTTAATTTTTTTTAAATGTGTGGCTGGCCCGTGTGCGAGACGTCGACCGTTTTTCTCGGAACACAATTTTTCAAAACGGCACGCAGCATAGCTCCAACAATTTTCATTGTTATTGCTTCAAATTTTGAGCAAATCTTCAAAATACCATTCCGAAGAAAAATACGTACGGGATTTTCCATGAGTTAATTATAAAATTAGTTATAAACAAATGATTGTCCTTATTTTATGTCCAAAATTGAGTTTTTACTTTAAATGGTTGCCAACAACACAAAAAATCATATTTTCAAAATCCCCTACGTATTTTTGTAGCTATACTCATGGAAATTAATAGAATTCTTTAAGGGGCCAGTCCACTTTGAAAACTTCAAAAAATCGAAAGCAAGCAAGACTTGAAGAAATCGACGATGATGAGCAATTAGAAGGGATTTTGTACGACGCAGGAATTGCCAATTGAGTTTATGTATAAACTTCAAATGCGTTTTTCTTGAAACAACGTTCTCAAAATCTAGCTCCATCGTATCTCTAAAACTAATAAATCTCTTGAAATTTAAACCACATATTGTAAACATGAGTGGCAACAAAATGACCCTCGATGGTTTCAAAATTTTGATTTTTACTCTTTCTTTTTGCGAAAAACTGCGAAACAAATGCGTTTTCTTTACTTTTTTCGTTTTTCGTCTGCCATCTTTCTATTTTTCGATAAAACTTTATATCCGAGGGTCATTTCATAGCTGGTATCATACTGAATCTAATGGACTTTGATTTTTTTGTTTCGAACGAGCCGTTACCGTGTTGTGGTGGAGCCACATAGCCCACCTATTTTTGAGGCGTTACGTTAAACTATAGTTTTTGTACTTAAAAATGAATAAAAATGAATTAAATAAAAAAAAATGTATTTGAAGACTGTATTTATCAAGCCCAACAACTTTCATATTCATATCTTTTATAAAATCCTCAAAAAAAAAATCGCGAAAATAGCCTTTTTTCGTGGCTCCAAAGTAGACTGGCCCCTTAATGTTTTTCCAAATTCAGAATTGCTTCAGTTGCACTAGGTGCCGCAAAGTGTCTCAAAATGCAGCATGCGTCGCGCGATGTCTCCAGCGTCACGATTTTGTATAATTTTTAAAAATAACTTGAAGATATGACCTGTGACATTCTTGAATATTATTATCCTCTTGTCCTTCCAAAAAAAAATCGCGAAAAACATTCAATTTAAATTTTTGGTGGTGTAAGTCCTTAAGGAGAGGTATACAACCAGATGGTGGAGGTCGAGGATTTAGAAGCTATGAACATTCTGTCGACCGTAGAAGACCTACACTATGAGCCTGGTATCGATGATTCCATGTAAGTTGACAAATTTCATGATTTATTCATTCCCAAATTTTCAAACGCGTTTTTCTCAAAACCACGTTTTTCAAATCGGTACCCAAATTTTCTCTAAAAGCAATGAACCTCAAGGCAATTGTGCCTTGAGGTTTTTTGTGTTTATTCTATACACCAGTATCTAGTACTTGTCATAGGATTTTTTTTCCGTTACTTAGTTTTTTTTTATAGGCATAACTAATTTTTGGCCCAAAAATCACTACGTCCGCCATTTTGTCATAAATCGATATTTTCAAAATCAGCTATGGCAAGTACTAGATTATAGTATCCAATTTAATAATCTTTTTGGTTTTTTTTTCAGATGATTTTTGAAGAAACGCCAGTGGGTACCGTATACGCAGATTTTTTTACGACGCTCCAAGGATCATACAATATCCTTGTGTATTTTTGATATTTTTAAATAAAGAAAATCAAACATATTTTTGAATGTATATACTTTTAGATAATTAAAACCCCAATCCGAAATTTCAAATAGTTTTCCTTAAAAAAATTCAAAAAATGACCTTTTTTCCGACTCCTACGTGTATATCTCCCCTGAATAACCGAAACTTCTGTTGCTGATTTGAGTGGTCGACACCCGATGAGAATTCCAAAAACACCCGAGTGACGTTCGTAGTCCGAACGTGTCAAAAAATTCGGGTCATTCGGATCAAAATGAATTTCCGTTGCATTCCAACGATGCAAACTTCAGCATCGCGTACAATTTCCCTCACATTCGAAACTGATCATTCCAATTGATCCTGATCAACCCCATTCCATTTCGGAGTTTGTCAACAGTCGTTGCAATTTAAGGTGTTCGATAGTCTATCATTGATGACAATCATCGCGAGTGGACGTGCGAGAAAAAGAAAGCGAGCGAACGCTCGCGCGATCTCGTCATTATATATGTGCTCCTGTTAGGCTTGTTCCTTCCCCATGGATAATGGCAGAGAGATCTTTAGTGCTAGCCGCCGACGATGGTGATTTAAACTCGAATACCTCGTCTTCGTCCTGTAGCACACTTCCATATATATATATATATATATATATATATATATATATATATATATATATATATATATACATACACACACACACACACGTATGCGAACTCGGATACTTCGCGCTCGTCTCTTCAATACGTTTCGATCGAATCATCAAGTTGTGACCACGGGCTTTCGACAGATCCTCCGTGGATTCGGTCGGTATGGCGCGAGTTAGAAGCAACCAAGAGGCCGAATACACGTGTGTGGGAGGGTGCAATGAGGCAACTTTGTCAGGAAGCAACTGGACTCTGATAGCCCACAACTCGCGGCTCGTCAATTGGCGGGTGACCGCTCGACTGATGGAATGAAAAGGCAGATGGTCGGATAGGTCTGAGAGAAGAAAAAACAAGTAGATTCTACCGCTTAAAGCGAGCGTTCGGATGCGGAGAGGGAAGAATTGAAAAGAAAAAAAGAAAAAATGCAAAGAAGCGTAACATTTGATTCTCGGGTAACTCGTATATGTGGAAGTCACGCGAGCCAAAGGGGACGCTCAGCATCGAGGGACGTTCCTTTTTTTCCACCCTCCTTACGTCTCACGTTGGCACTCGAGAGAGGCCAAGATACGAGACTTCTTCGCATACAATAGAAAGAGTGATGGGCAGTTTCTGAGATCTACGTGAGGGGGCATATCCACGTGAACGTGGGTGACAGCTGTCAGCCGATCGTTCGCGTACTTGATTTTTCTCGGTTTTGCGTGCCGCCTCGTGAAAGGGAGCAGGAACACTCGAGGGGTTTGATAAGACGACATCAAGGTCCGATCCACCGTAGGGGTTTGAAATTTATATACGTGTGTTTGTATAAAGAGAAAGGCGATTTTGAAGACGTGAGACTTTGAGGATCTGTTCGCGAAGTCATCGATTCTTTGAAAAAGTCTCACGGATCGTCCTCAAAACAGCCAGGTGGGCTGGTAGCCTACATTACGTAGACATAACGGACTTAAAATATCCTTTCTCCATATATATAGATGTGTGTATGTGTGTGTGTGTGTGTGTAATTGAAGTGTAACGAAGCTGTAGACTGGCCGGTAGACACAATGCAGCCTCCGGTGACGGATAGAGCGCGAGGACGAAGTCGAGGACGACTCTTACATTCAGACGGATACAGGCCCAATAATTGGGTGTGAAAAGACGTCGAGACGGTGACTTTCCGATTATATCATGATGCACAATTCCCACATCCAAGATTCCCCTCTCCTCATTTCCCCTAGTTCTCTCATCCCGCCCCTTCGAGATCGCAAGCCTAATGATACGTTTTGCAAGGAACGGGAAGAGACAGCTGGCAAAATGGAAAATAGCAGGCACTTCCGAATTCCAGCGTCTATAAAATGTCAAGGAAATAATTGGTATCAGGTGTCCAACCCCACACTGAAATCGTCTTGAAGTTTGCATGGTTGGAATACAACGAATATTCCTTTTTTGACAACCTTATATTTGACAACCTTATTTTTGCAAAATAAGGTTGTCAAATTTGGAAAAGTTTTCAACAAACGTTTCCTACAACTGCAAAAAAAATTAGACGGCAATTTTCGTTGCATTCCAATCGTGCAAACGATAACATCATGCATGAGACTGACGTTGTGCCGCTTGGCAGATACAGCACAACGGTAGTTTTAAAATACCGATAGTTATCGATATGTCAGCCTAACATTTTTCTGTCTCAAATATACACTGAGAGAAATGTATGGTGTTCTAAACCATATTTTAACTATATTTTTTTTTCACTGAGCGGACAATAATATTGAATAGCCATAGTTACTGCCAAAAGTATAGTACTGCTTATTGATATTTTAGCAGTTGCATGAATTATGTACACATCTTAACCGCAAACACCAATCTTACAAACATATGTTTATTCTTCAATGCTATAAAATATAAATAGTAGGTTTTCATAAAATGGATATTCCCTGATACGATAAAAACTTCCACCAGATTCTAATAGTGAAGTGAATATATACATTAAACGAAAATGTTTCCTGTTATTTGCGACAACGTTTATAATGATTTGTACCATATTATGAGATACGACCTGCCATATCCGTATTTGGTGTGTTATTCAAGTGTTGGTATATTGCATCAATGCCCGTCTACTAAATGCATAGAAAATTTCACAAATAAAAAATATCTAAGATACGGAACTGAGAGTTCTACCTCGATGATTTTTTAAAATTATAATTCGCCATTCCATGACCTCCGGTAATGATTTATTTCGGAGAAAATATTTCGCCTAATCGGAATCGTACCTAGAACCTAACTGCCTACCTTCTGCCTATCCTACGCACGCTACCACTGCGCTACCGACCACTTTTGGTATTTTGAGCACATATATGGCATAAGAGACAAAAGTAATTCCGCTGTGCTTCCGAATAGCTGTTACCTGCTGTGATTTAGGTGAAATGTTGTCCAGATCTTTTTTTCATAATATAAGTCACTGTTTAAATGGATTTTTGGGCGCTTCGCTATAGTTTTTCACCATATAATAGTGATTTATACCATATTATATGATACGACCTGCTAAATGCATAGGAATGTGTGTCCTAGAAAAATACAAGGTGAACTACAAAAAGAAGTGTTGAACTGGTATCCTCTCTTTACAATGCAACAAACATACTACATAACAGTTTGTCAGATACGACTAGTTCTTAAAACTATTGAGCTGCTGTTGCTCGAACTGCAAATGATTTACGTCTTCGCTACAAGTAAACTTTACTATAATTTTTATCGAATCGTCACTTTTCATAAGGTCGTCTAACACAGTATACTCGAAAAACGTCAAAGTTCACCATATGAATTGTACAAACTTGAAAAGAATAGTAGAAGTTTGACTGAACCAAACCTAACGTACAGTATACAACACTAGTATTTGTACGCAGATTTTGTTATAGCGCTGAATTAACCATATCTATATTGTCAAGCCTTTAACAACAGTGAACAATTATTTCGGGGATAACAGATAGTCAAACACGCCACCCAGATCACATGTGTAGGTGTACTTTTCGCTTATAGTCCTATTAACCAATTTATGATTGCGGTGTCAATAAACTATAGGAAACTTTACTATTCCCTCTTTTACCATGGGCGCTTTTTGTAAATACCATGGACTTTTCTCTCAGTGTAGCAAATTGTCAATTTGGAAAGCTTTTTTTTAAGAATAATAATTTCACAGTATCCGCAATAATTTTATTCGAAAGTAATCGATAAATACTACGATCGTACATTTTTTTAGATTTTCCAATCAAAGGGTTACATCAATACGGGCGCGGTACGATCGGGAAGGGGAGGGACACTTTTCTTGCAACAGACGGACAAACGGACACGACGAAATGGGCTTTCACAGTAGCGACGGGAAGTGCCATGCGACAAATTTTTTCCGATGTTATCGGAACTACACATCGTTTTCGGTGTTTGAGAACCTCTAGAGTCTACTAGTGTTCGAGAGTCCCTAATTTTAGTTTTTTTAACGAGGGCACTTCTCTTGCTTTCGAATAGGGAAGTTTACGACTCTATCTCTCTCTCTCTCTCTCTCCCCCCTCGTACGATTTCTCATCGTGGTTGGTGGCGCGCAGCATGCTGATGCTCCGGTTGGTCCAATGGGTTTCATTAACGTCTTAAGTGTAAGTTGATTAGAGGCTTCCCTGTACACACACACACACACACATATAGTGAGGGGCTTGTCTTTCACCGGCATAAGGATAAAGCGTGCTCGCGATAAATCAGACGTTTCAAGAACACGCCCATGATTTGTCGAAAGGACTGATGCACATCCCGCACAGCGAGTATTCTAATACTTCCGCTATAACTATATAAATAATGTGTTGGCTGGGCAACGTAACTTCGTACAGCCGGCGAGAGCAGCCGGCGTGAGAATGAGGTATGCTCGGTTTGTGCCGGAGAGACCATCGGGCGTCCAACTTCGCCCTTCGGCCTTTGCTCTGCCTCGTCGTCCTTTGGTAATCCCTTGAGGAGCAAGTTATCTGGACAACAGCCACTTACGGACTCTGCACTCTATACAGACTGGTTCAGAAGCGGTCCACGAAGAGATTCTCTTTTCATCGCGCGTTGACACTTTTTTTCGACCGGAATTCAGATGTCTGCGACTTTTGTTACTTGTGAGACCGTTCTGGTGTTTGGGTTTTTTGGTTGTTTTTTTTGATACTTTTGGTTGTTTGGGAAATAGGAGAATACAGACTGGACGCCTTAGAGTTGCAGGATTGAAATAAAAATAAAAGATTTCCGCTTTCGTTCCCGCGTATATCTAATTTTACTCCAAGTAAAACTGCACCACAGGCCTAACCGTTTCCCCATAAGAACCCATGCTAATAGGGTATTTTACTCTATGTAAGAAAAATACTGAGAATGTGTAAATAAGGTAGATTTCGCAATAAGCAATCGAATAATGTTGATTTTTATTAATAAAAAAAAACAAAATCAATTTTATAATCCATAAAAAAAACTTTTTCTATCTGTGCAACGAACATGCAAAACGATAGGCGCCATAATGGATTTCGACGTGACGTCATTGACATAGTAAACAAAGAAAGCGGTAGACGTATTCCCGCGTAGAAATTTTGATGGGGCCCAAATCAGGGCCCGATCAGGTTGCCTGACTGCCGTGGTAGGGCACTGATAAGGCAGCCTGAAAAGGTCCTACTAGGAAATGTAACGTTGTGTCACATATGGGCCTGACCTGGTTGCCTGATCAGGCCCTTATCAGGTTGCCTGATCAGAAAGAAATGCATATAATATTTCAAAAATCCAAAATGGAATGAACTATTTAATTTAGAGTTCCACTGCAATGATTTTGTATCATAATTCGTCATTCCCTGGCCTGCTGAAATGTTTTTGTTCGAAGAAAATACTTCTCTGTCTGTGTAACATCTTGGTCCCAGATATGACATAAGAGACCAAATGAATTCCTATAATTATTTTTTGTATCACATAAAGTATATCAATTAGTTAATATCCTTGTGACAATTAAAGAGGTTTATCGAATAGCATGCTATAGATTTTTTAAACTTAACCTTATATATATATATATATATATATATACATTAGGGTGTTTCAAAAAAAAAATTTTTTTTAAATTTCCTTCCAAACAGGTTTAAAAGTTTCATTTAGGTATACAAAGACGCCAATTAAAATTTAAGATTTTAGTATTGACATTAAGGGGTGGCGCATCGCACTTTTCGATTTCCTATAAGAATAACATAGGAAACATTGTCTTTGCTGCTTCTGATTTTTATAACTAGCTAACAAAGCATCGTACCAAAAATATTATTTTTGGTACGGATGTTTTTATAGGAAATTGAACGCTCTGCAAAAAAGGTCTCTTGTCAAAATTTCGTAAAACTAACTGTGTCAAAGTTACAGCCTGTCAAAAGTTGAGTTACCTATAATTTGACCTTTTTTTAAAATATTACAGCGAATGCAGGTCTTATAAATAAAGTGGACATGAGTTTCCTTGTAAAGCATGCATTTTACTATGAATAGATGATCACTAATAATTCTATTTTGCAATAATGAAACAAAATTTCAGTGTTTTTCAAATTTTTTAAATTTGCTCTGCAATTTATCAATTTTATTTATTTTGAAAAAAATTATTTTATATAAAATAAATCAATAAAATAAATCAATAAAACGATAAAAACATTTCCCGACCGAATTTCTATTGAAAAATTGTTTCATTGTTGCTGTAATTATAAGTGATCATTTATTCATAGTAAAATGCATGCTTTACAATGAAACTCATGTCCACTTTATTTATAAGACCTGCATTCGCTGTAATATTTAAAAAAAAAGGTCAAATTATAGGTAACTCAACTTTTGACAGGCTGTAACTTTGATACAGTTAGTTTGACAAAATTTTGACAAGAAACCTTTTTTGTAGAGCGTTCAATTTCCTATAAAAATATGTATTGAGATATTTGGTACAATGCTTTGTTAGCTAGTTATAAAAATCAGAAGCAGCAAAGAAAATGTTTCCTATGTTATTCTTATGGGAAATCAAAAAGTGCGATGCGCCATCCCTTAATGTCAATATTAAAATCTTAAATTTTAACTAGCGTCTTTGTATACCTAAATGAAACTTTTAAACCTGTTTGGAAGAAAATTTAAAATTTTTTTTTTTTTGAAACACCCTAATATATATAATTCCTCTCTCTCTCTCTCTCTCTCTCTCTCTCTCTCTCTCTCTCTCTCTCTCTCTCTCTCTCTCTCTCTCTTCGCCTTACAAAACTGCCGAAATCTTCTAACAGGCATCCGAGTTGCATAACATTTTTTGTCGTGACAGTCCATAGCATCTTTTCTAAAATAGAATTCAGGAATGCATCAAAACGCCGAAGCTACGATGCTGTAAAATCGAAGTTTTCATATGGAAAATAAGAGGTTATGTGCATCTATCGACTGCTGAGGCAGTTATAGGGCAAGCCTATTTATGGCCTCATCAGGGAAAGCCATACTAGGGCCCTATCGGGGAAAGCCTTAGTAGGGCCACATTAGCGATAGCTTTAGTAAGGCCTTATCATGGAAAGCCTTAGTAGGGCCTATCAGGGCAAGCCTTGGTGGGGCCCTATCGGGAAAAGCCGTAGTAGAATCTCATCAGGGACGGCCTTAGTAGGGCCATTTTAGTATAGCCTCATTTAGGGCCTAAATACTTTCGGCCCGATCGGGGCCGGATCAGGATGTCCGTAACAGGTGTTACCCGTATCACACCTCGATCGGGGCCTGATCCTGGTCAGGCTAACTCTAAGAAATTTCTACTCGGGTTACTCTCTAACCTGTGAAAGAAAGCGTCACCAACTATATATTCTCGTTTGTCACAGTTAATTCCAAATTTCAAATAATTATCTCTACGTCAAAAAAGAACAAATGATTTTTGTTTTTCCGGACTATGACGTTGGATCTCTCCTCGCAAATTTTAACCAAGTTCTCCTCATAATTTATATCAACTGGCATTTTAATCCACAACTTTCCGGGTGTTTTTACACCAGTATTCTTACTTTTAGGAACAACGCACCAATGATAGCGATTGTAACTCACTTTTAACCAAAAAACTTACGTATTCGCAATTGGCACAGCGTCGATGTTTGCTATGCCAGTGACGTCACGAAACAAAGCAGCATGGCGGCAAGCGTTTTCGCGCGGGAATTTGAAGTGTAAAATTGAAATGCTTTTCCACGGCACTTATCGATTTCATAAAATAGAAATAAAAATTCCAGTAGTTTATTACCGCCAGAGGATCAAATTGAGACACCTTTCAAAAAGGGCGTAATACCCTATTCTGTCGACTCTGGATTCATCGGCCTGAATAGACGAAGTGTCTCGAGTGTTTTTTTTCACTCGTGCGAGCCTACAGCATCATTTGCAGCATTATGCAAAAAAAATCAGCAGCCGTCTAACAATCCCTTACCAACAAGGTCTCTGACAGGAGAGGCCCCCGCGCAATGACGGTAGTTCAACTGTATCCTGATCGAAGGGGTATAAATCTGCCGGAAATTCCTCGCAAGACAGACGCGAAGAGAAGGTTCCTCCGATAAGGATCGTTCGCGATCTATTGCGGCACAGGTTTGAATGCCTCATTGCAATAAACGACGTCATTGGCGGCGTATCGCTATAGATACGTTATTCGTGAGTTTTCGTCAAGAAGAGGGTATCTTTCGCTCGAATCGATATCGTTCCCGAGACTCGCGGGGTCTGCTTGAACCCTGGTTGGAATGCAGCTAGCCACTGCCTTAAGCGGTATAACGCATATGTAGGTGCATTGTTAATGGTGGGTCTGCTGACCAGAAGCAGTCAACACACATACGTACACACGGGCGTTGCGACTGTGTTGAAAGTGCAGCAACGGAACGGGGAAGGCAGGGCCGCGGTTCGGACGGTCCGTCACGACAGGAATTTGCCACAACGGTATAGAACTCCTTTGCCTACGAAGGTCCGTAACTACGTGTGTACGTGTACGTGTGTTTGGACTATCCTTTGGCGTTAAGCATGATACGGGGCTTCCTCGTGCCGTCGAGGACGATTTAAACGCGGAACTACCCGTGTCCACCGTCGCTCGGTACACGAAGTCGTAAGACGGTTAACAGCTATACTCTATATTGCGATAAAAATACGTGTATACGTATATACGTACGTAAATATGTTGACGTATGTATGTATGTATAGGGCATCGCTCGTGCCCAGGCTAATTCGACTTAATTGATACATGAGATCTCACCATAGGCAATCCCCTTGTCCATCAAGGATCACGCTATGCTCTTATCCAGCATCGATACTACGGAATTCCGAGGCCATAACTGAATTTCCCAGCCAAACGAATCTGAACGTTGCCTTCCGATTGATAAAAATGCTCCGGGAATCCGACCTGTGCTTGATTTACTGCGATCGGGGGCGAAATTGAAATTGCTACAATTCCACGATGCTGAAGTTTACTTCGTTGGAATGCAAGAACAATTCCTTTTCTTTTTTCATTGCTAGCGCACTTTTCTGGCAGCTGTAGACTACGACGATTGTTGAAACGTTTTTTGAGGGTCTCGGTAAATACCTACAATCGTCATCTATCGAATCATATTGGATTTTGAAACAATTAAATTGTACGTAAGGGTGTTTTGTAGTGAAGGTTTATCGTTTCGAGAGGAACGTTCAATGGAGATATTGAGAACATTTTCGTTGTGGTTCAGCCTTGTATAAGATGTAATCATTTTCATTGAAGCAAATCGGAATGTATGAGCTCCCAAAAAATAGCTGGTTTTAACCTTCCGTTGACACACTGCGTTATTTCGAGCCAAAGGAATTTATAATAAAATGTTCAGTTTCCCGAAACTGAGATTTTTGAATAATTTTCTGCAAGAATTTGATTATAGATTTTCCCAATTTCAATTACGCAGACATGTTAAGAAGTGTTGAGAGTGTATTTTTTATTTAAAAAAATCTAAACCGAACGAAAGATTGTCATTGGCGGGTGGATGAAGTGCCATCTGGGCCAAATTGACCCGGTTGGTCAAAATCGTCGCCAGAGATCAGTGTGTCAATGGAATTTTAATAGTATTTTAAGGAGAAAAAAGAACGCCTTTCTAGCATGAAGTGGTTTTGTTATTTGTACAAAAAAAAACAATGTCCAACTATATATGTATAGTTATATTTATTCAACGGGTTCGCACAAGCTCGAGGCTCAAAAACAGGTATATTTTGAATATTTTTTTCTGATGAGAGTATTGGGATAACGAGGTCGGAATTTTATACACGTTTTATACACAATCTTGCCAAGTTTGAGTTTTCTTTTCATTGAATAATATTGATAAACAATGAAGTTTTTATTGTTTAAAAAAAGTGCTGCCTTTTCTGTATGACCAATCGGCGTAGGTCGTTCTGGCAACTAGGGTGATTTGAATGAACAATAAAAATGTATTGTTAGTATAATAATACATTTTTCGTACGACCGGATGACGTTTTGAAATGTTGAAAATTGAGAAAATGGCAGCACAAGAAAAAACGTTCGATTTTCGACACAAAATAACTTTAATAATTGGTTATCAACAAATGGATAAATATATCCATTTGTTATAATACCTAATAATAATAATAATATACCAAAAGTTATATATACCAAATATATAACTTTTAGATATGACTTACACCCCTTTTATAAAACATAGTTTCGAGAAAAACGCAAGACGAAAAGACAATGTTACCCTCCACAAAAATTACCATAATTCGGTCAGTTTTCAGAATTTTTGCTAAATCTTTCCTGCAAATTAAGGGGTCTTCTCACTTTAGACGCTAAAAAAGGCTATTTTCATGATTTTTTTTGAGAGGTTTATATTATAGATATTGATATAAAAGTTGTTATACTTAATAAATACAGTTTCGAAATACATTTTGAAAAAATTATGTATTTATATAACCAAAACAAACTTTGGGGAGATTACGATTTCCGAGGCGCCAAGATTTGAATGCAAATTCGTATGGCATTTTTTATTATAAGACTTTTTTCAAGAGTGATAAAAATCGAAAATCGACTCTTAAGGGGACCAAACGAGGTGTTGAAGTTCGAATAATTTATATTGAATTGTTCGGGAATTGGGTCAGGTTTGCGTTTGTGTGTGCATGTATGTGTGTGCCAGCGAGATTTAAAAGATACATTTTTTTTTAACGAAAAGAAATCGAATAAAAAAACCAAAAACAATAAACGAAAAATGAAGAAAAAAATGGAAGGGGTGCTCTGCGGCCACCGTAGTGTTCTACGCACCCCACGATTCCACACACCCATCCGAGGTGCCCCGCGCCCACCCCATTGTTCTACGCACCCCACGATTCGACATATCCAAGTTTGTTTGGGTTTGTTGGGTGTTGGGGGCGGTGTGTGTGTGTGTGTGTGTGTGCGTTATTCAAAATTTTGTGTAGGACCTTTTTTGCAGGAAATTTAATTTCCTGCAAAAAGTGCCTCTTATAATTTTTCCGACAACTGCACATTTACAGAGATATTTTAAAAAATGTAAAAAGTCAATATATATCGATATTTCGAAAACCAAGCGAGATATCGAAAAATTTTATTCTACACTTTCGATTTCTTTCATCAAAATGCATATGAATCAGTCGTTAGATCTTGGCGCCCCGGAAATCGTAATCTTGCTCAAACTTTAAACGCGTTTTTCTGGAAACAACTTTTTTCGACGGCTTGTTGATAAAATCTTCGAAACTACTGATCCGATCCTTATGAAATTTTAACCACATATTCTATACAACTATAGCTATAGCGCATATCAAGGATTTATTCAAATTTTGAAATTTAATTTTTTTTGCCTAAAACGGTGAAAAAACACGTTTTTTGTTGTTTTTCGAAAATTGTCCGCCATTTTGTTATTTTTGCATATATCAAAAATCGTCTGATATGCGCTATAGCCATTATCATACTGAATTTAAAACCATTCAATTTTTTTGTTTCGGATAATCCATCTCCGAGATTTCACCAACAGCGCAGACCTACTATTTTTTTAGAACATTTGTTTAACTACCATTTTCGTCAATAAATAGTGACTTAAATAAATTAAAAAAAATCGGCGATGTATTCCGAAAGTGTATTTATTAAGTGTAACAATTTTTATATCAATATCTCCAATACAAATTTATCAAAAAAATTCATGAAAATAGCCCTTTTTTAGCGTCTAAAGTGAGAAAACCCCTTAAAGCTAAGACCCTAGGCTACAAAAAAGCGAAAGAGAAAAAAAATTGTAATTCTAAAATTGCAAGCTTATGCAGAACCCTCAACCTCAGATTAGGATGACAACGAATTAATACAATTTTTGATAGCAACCTTCAAAACTTCAAGATACATCAGTCGAGTGTGATTAAAAATAACAATAAAATGATAATATTTTACGAAGATGCAGCAGGCATCGTGACGAAGCTGTCATTTGGCAAATCCCACAAAAATCTACACATATAAAGTATAAAATTCAGATGAGGAAAGCTTTCGAAATGATGAAATGTACTTTGGCTGGGACATATCACCGTATAAAGCAAAGTGCGTAAGCCGATATTAGAGGGCCATTCCTAGACACGGAATTGTTTCACGTTCGCGTACACGCGCTAAGTCCCAAATTGAATTTGCTTGATGCGCCCGTGGCCTTTTAGGAGGGTACGAAGGATCTTGGTGGTGACACAGGATCGTATACGTATACGCACACATATGTATACGTATTTATGCATACATGCAATGCGAAGTTAGCCCAAGTTGGCGAGACTCACGAGTGCGATTTCGCGAAACTGTCCACGATTTATAATGGTGGCCTAATGGGCGAAACGTGTTTCTCCGAGCAGTTACGTACGTTGCATCGTACATACAGACACACACGTATATATATACATGCACACACGTGTATCGTACCTGCGGTATCGCTCTCTTGAATCAAGTGAAAAAGAAAGATACTGGTCCATCGTCATAGGTTGTGCGGAGAACGCGCACTGGGGATTACGCACGAAAGTTGCGCAAATTCTACGAAAGATCGATCGCGTGACTAGATTTTGGGAAATTGTCATTTTTAATTTGCAATATACGGTGAGAAATAAATAAATAAACAATGAAAATATGTACTCAACTCAACTTCGTTGAAATTAATTTACAGTAATATAATATTATTTACATACATATAGATATAGATGTACATATATAGTGGAACAAATTAAACATTGTCTTTTAGTGAATTTGAGCCGGCAGAAACGAACGAAATTGAAAAATGCTTGGTAATTCAATTTTATTAGAATAAACTTACAGTAGAAAAAAAATCATATATACAGGGCGACAATTATAAGGTGGCTGTGTCTTTTTCGTGCCGGGACACCACTGTGAGGTGTGAAAGAAAATCGTTTTTTTTTGCAATTGGTGAAAGTATTTATATTCAAGAATATGTAAAAGAAATTCATGTTAAAACAATATTAAAGATTGGCCAAGTCACAGACAATTTAGTGTGAGCAGGTAACGCAATGATTTACGTATACTAAAACTTGGGGCCGGGTTGAAATTCCGAGTTGGAAAATCAAAATTCAAGGTTGGTCCATAGAAAAGAAAATACAGAGAAAATTATTCTCTGCATTTCGTACATTTGAACCATACCCGAAAAATCGATTGTTTTTCAGTTACTCAATAAACCATTTTTTTGTTGTATTTTAACCATTTTTTTGGGGGTGAAGATATTATTGGAGAGTGATGATCAAATACTCGATCGACGCGTCTTTCCAAGGGCTACAACGTTCCTATTTTAACAAAAAGTGTACGATTTTTTTCTGAAGATTTATTGAATTAAAAACGATTTTTCAAAATTTCACCCCACTTTATCACCCTCAAAATGAACTTTCACGACTTCGGCGCTGTGGACGAAACTAAAGCCCGGATTTTTCTGCACATTTTGTTTCACGGCGCCAACCTCGTAGGGGTTGTAGTTCGGCATTGATCCAACCCTATCTCCTTTCAACCCCTGAAAAAAACCCCTACACCCCGATTTTTAGGCAACCTTGGATTTAGCACCCGCGGCACCTACAAAATCACCTGTCGAAAAACTAGCCTTCTTCTAATTTTCTTCGATTACGGGGTTTTTCAGCGACAGCACGACTGTACTATATAGTTAAAATGGAATTTTGATGCTTTTCCCCAATGCTCAATGGTTTCTGGTAAATATTACTCATAAAAAAATACGCGATATATTCTTTTTCGACAATGATTTGAAAAAACCAATGAAAATTATATTATTCTAATATAAGCCATATCGGGGGTCGCTTTGACATTGGACTAAAGTATAATTATGTTTTCGATAAATCATAATTATTTTGTATCGTTAGAAGAGGAGACGAGCCCTAACGCTGATAAAATAAATCGTAAAGAAGTTGAACTAACCATGTAAAGTTACGTAGAATATTTTGTTTTTGTTTTTTTAACGATACAATTTTATGCAATCGGTTGTTTTTTTTCGTTTCCAAATCTTCGTTGAACCCTTATGAATACTTTGAAAAATTTGATCAAAAGTGAACTTACAAGAGCTGCACGAAAATAATAAATGCATTATCCAAATGATACGTCAAAAGTTATTGAAAAAATCTCAAATGGCAACGAGTCGAGGAAAAGTTTTCGCGAATTCAACCTCTTATCTTCGAGCACGTATGCGGTCGAAGCCGCATATGTACGAGATTGAAAAATACCTGAGCTATCACGAGCACGTACTTGATAATAGAGTCGATGCGGAATTCCTTGTTTTCTGCTTTACTGATAATACAGACGAACGAGCGTTGAAAAACTCATGCAAGGCTATTGATTGCGTATGTTAAACATCTAATTCCAAGGACGGCAGGGTGGATGTGGTTCCTTGTGGAAAAGCCATCATAGCCGTTTTCTCGTTTAGATTAATATGTCTTTCGCAATTAGATATTTATCTAATGTTCTACGTGTCGCAGAAGAACTCATCAACGGCAAAAGTTTCTTCTTCTTATTTATGTTGCTCTTGCGAAAAAAAACCTTTATTATACCACTGCCCGTGCAGAAATTTTGGCAGGGATACAGCTGGATTCTGACTTGTATCCCGGGCTCCCAGTCGGGATCTAGTCCGATATCGGATCAGATTCGAAGACTAAATGTAAGATCCGTAAACTGGATTCCATTAGGGATCCAGAACCGGATCCTTTAATGACTCTAAATAGATTCCCCATGGAATCATTGAGGAATCTGGGAAGGATCACGGATGAATACAGACTGAAATAAAATGTCACAAATGGAATTATGACATGTTAAATTTATTATAAAAATAAATAACATTTATAAAGTTTTGGTGCATTAAACTATCAATAAAAAAAAATTTGTCCAAAGATTCAAATGGCAGATCGCGCTCATCGCGAAATTTTGATGTGAATTAAAAAAAAATCACATCAAAATCTGTGAATGCAAATGTATTTAAGACAAATTAAAATCAAATTCAAAATGATTAGATTAAAATTTGCGCCAAAAGTGAGTTCGTACGTATTTTGAGAGAAAACATTGCCTCGAGGCAAAGAAATTTTTGCACATAACTTTTTGTGCGAACATTTCTTTGCCTCAACACAATGTTTTCTCTCAAAATACGTTTACACTTGTGGTGTAAATTTTAATATAACTGTCGTGAATTCGATTTTTATTTTCTTCAACTTGAGGCAATTCACAACTCATTTTGTGATTTTCTTCATATTTATAATGTAATATTTGAAACTCACAACTTTTTTTGCAAAAATTTCTTTGCCTCGACGAAATGTTTTCTCTCGAAATACGTAAGAACTCACGGTTGGTGTAAATTTTAATCTAATCATTGTGAATTTGATTTTAATTTGTCTTAAATACATGTTTATACCCACCGACATGTCGGGGGGTATAAACAGAGACTTATTCCCCAAAACCGGTATCCTGGTTAGAATCCAACTTGCATCAGTATCGGAATATGTACGACGACGATGGCATAATTTTGAAAATCTTGGCATCACGTGTATTTTCGGTATTACTATGTAATTCCTATCTATAGATAGGAATTTTATACATAGGAATCTATAGACAGAAATTCCTATCTATAGATAGGAATTCCATAGTAATACAGAAAATACACGTGACGCCAAAATTTTCAAAATGATGCCATCGTCGTCGTACATATGCCGATAGTGATGCAAGTTAGATTCTAACCGGGATACCGGTTTTGGGGAATCCATGACAAATCCTGATCGGGATTTGATCGGACATAGGGTATCCCGGTCAAAATTTCTGCACGGGTGGCTACTAGCCCCGTGGGGTGGCTCTTTTCTGATATTCATATAAGTTTAGTCTAGTAAGCAACCTTTTTACTACAGTTTTTCGATGGTGCAACATAGCCAAATAAACAACCTATCTATTTTGAAAGATATAATTACTCATCACTTATTTAATGCGGAGCTATACTGTTTTGAACAAAATCACGTTCAAGTGACTCTTGCCCTACATTCTGTGCCCTACACTTGGATTCGCAGTGTAAATTTAAGCAAATAAATATTTATTCGAATGAAATATTTATTTATTGAATTTAAATATATTTAATGTTTAAAAAGAGTAGCGGAAACAAATATAAAAATATATTTGAAACGAATTGGATCGTAGTAGACTATAAAGCAAGGAAGACATCTATTTGATTCAAATATATCCTATTTACATTCAATTTTTATGCAATGTAGTTTTTTAGTACTGTAATTGTTTTTCGCAATGTAATTTTTTTCGCAATGTAGGAACGAAGATATTGACGCTGTGAATTCGGGACTATTGGTTTATAAGTTGTACCAAGTCGTTATGTAAAAAACGATAATACTTCGCAGATTGTAAAGCGCAGCACCGACTGGCTTTGTACTCATGTAAATCATATTTTATCGTATGACGATTTTCCCGATAATAAAATAGGGGCATTTGAATGTGTCCACGGTCAAACTCGCCATTGACAAGTACGTGCGCTACCTTAAGGTGTTACATCTGACTAAAAAGAAAATGTTGACCGTTTTTTATCGGCTTAAGGGGTTATATATAATTAAAATTTTCGAAAAATCGATTTAAAAAATCGCAATGTACATATATTTAAGTACACATACAGAAAATTTCTAGTCAATCCTGCGAATGTTCTCGAAGTTACATGCACATTTGTGATGACGTATCAGAGCGTACGAAAGTGCTTTTGAAAATTCAAACGCGTTTTTCTCAAAACTGTGTTTTTAATGTCGGTGAGCAAGATTTCTCGGAAACGGCTGAACCGATCAATCTCAAATTTTAATATCACCTTTTAAAGTATATTTTTTGGTATTTCATCGAAGGTTTTTTCTCACCGATATACATTTTCCATTTTATAAACAATTTAAGGTCTTTTTTTGGTAAAAAATGGTTTTTTTTTAAAAGCCGTCATTTTGTCAAAAATTATTATTTTGCTTATGCCTTCGATGAATTGCAAGATAATCCATTATATTGACAAAATAGTTTTGGTTTTTTTTCAGTTTTAGTCGATCCAGTCCAGAGATATCGTGCTCACCGCAAGACGCCTTTTTTTAGAGGTGCTTCCGAAGATCAGCTATGGCAGCTTTCAAAATATTTATTTTTAGAAACAAAAAAATGTTCAAATACAGTTAAACGTTACCGTAATATGTGTACAAATTTTTACGTTAATACATTTGAAGGTCTTCTCAAGAAAAAAATGTTGAAAAACCGATCTTTTTGGGCCTCCTGACTGTATATAATCCCTTAAATGATGTACAGACATCACAAAGATGATATACAAAAGGAATTATGTGCGATTTTTTTTTCTTTTTAATTTTTAGACATTATTTTCCGGAGCACCTCCAAAATGTACGGAATAGCTACGTACGGAATAGTACGGCCTAGACAGTGAAAGTAGCAATATGGAGTCGTTTAGTCTAGTCGTACAAAGAATATACAACGACCTAACAATTCAAGACCTACCATCTATGCTATGAGAGCTTCAATTCCGTCGTGTGGACGATAGCTTCTACGTCAGTTTTGACGCTTTGAACGCGTTTTCCTCAAAACTACGTTTTTCAAATCGAGAAGACGCACAATTAAGGGCAGTTTTCATCCTGATTGACTTGAATGGTTAACTGTAACTTCTTAGATCGGTTATTTAAAGAAGTACACACGATTTTCACGATTCATCAACAGGTCTCGTTTTTATAAACAAATTACAGCCGATTTTTTAGCGAAAAAAGAAAAATTTGTACGAAAGAATGTCCCTTTACGAAAAAAAACGATATTTTTTAATAATCGTGTGTACTTCTCTAGCAAACTAATGCAAATGACGATTTTTTTGTTCCGAGTGCCGATCCCCAAAAGCTTTGGGTCCCCGCGGAGAGCGCCTAAAAAATTGCTCTTAGTGTAGCTACGACTGAGCCGCAAATATAATTTTTTTTCATAATTTTTATTTCTTTCTATACGTCAACACATGTAGAATAAACCCGCCAAAACTCATGTCTATTGCTTTATTAGTATTGTAAAAAAAAAATCCCAAAAAAGTCTCATCTTTCGATGAGCCACATCGATGTAACGCCTTAAGGGGTTAGGCCACAGTAACGGGTATAAAATCATGTGCGAATTTAACCATTTTTTTCGTATAAAAGTGTTTCACTCATAAAATTAATTACACATCTATTTAGTATGAATATCAAGCTGTTAGAAAATATATATTTTTTTTTTCGATGTACAAAATGACCGACTACTAATATTTTCTTTTATCCTTTTTTTAGGCGCTCCGTGGCGTGACATTTAGCATTCACAATTTTTTACCTAGAACAAAAAATAAAAATTCTCGTTAATCTACGTTACAATACCTAGAGAAGTACGTAAGAAATTTGAAAAATATTGTTTTATTCAAAAGTTGTAGGTATTCGAATTTAAGAAATGAATTTTTAGTGAAAAATTTTGTATTAACTTTTAAATTTGAAGTAAATCGAGTGAAAATTGTTGAAGTTATTTGTCGTGCCAATTAGAAAAAAGCTGTTTCGAGAAGTTTCGAGTAGACGGCCATTTTGAAAATCGAAAAAAAAACAAAAATTCTCACAGCTTGCTATTCATGCTAAATCGACGTGTAATTAATTTCATGAGTGAATCACTGTTTCATAAGAAAAAAATTGTTAAATTCGTACATGACTTTATACCCGTTACTGTGGCCTAACTCCTTAAGCTTAAAGAAAACCGTAGCAGCATAATTAGTTGTCGCATTGCCAGTCGAGGCTCATCGATAGCAGATTATTTTCTTTTCAAACGTTCATTTGTCCCCTGAGCACGGCGCGAAGTAAATTATTTTCTCCATTGTCACTTTATTCAATTTCCGAGAGGAATGCAGTCTCTGATATTTTTCCACGCTTCTGTAATATGCGCAGTGCTTTCATAATACGAAGATGGAGATTTTACGAATGAAACAAAGCCAAGGAAAAATGAATTTCCGATATCTTTTAGTGGCTCAAGATTTTCCACTTAGTTTTCTTTTTGTTCTTCGTCCGCGCGTGTATCGCAAAGTATTTCACACGTTGTGACACATGAAAGGAACGTGACGTTATTATCCACACAGTTCGTATATATAACCTAGGAGAATCACTTTTTTTTCTTAAAGATTTAGTAACACTCTCCGCTCCAGTGCAAACGTCTTGTCTCGGATTTTCCGAACACAGTGAGTACGCATTCGCTAATATACATATACACTGGGTTAAACAATTAATTGTACACATCGTGTTTTTCTAATTAGACTTCGAAAAAAATTTAATGCTTTATGAAGTTTCTGTGTTCGATCGCTTATCCTAAATATACACGATGTCTTGCAAAAACCTTGTCTTGCAAAAACCTTGGAAAAACACGAACAAAAAAAGAAAGCAATATTAACAACAGTTTCGTGTGAGATGTACAAATATTTTTTTTCATCCACTGTACTAGCTTTCTGCGTGCGGCTTCGCTCGCGTAGACTTGTTTCAAATGATCCTTAATGAAATGTGTCCCTGATATGTTTTATTACGGAACACGTAGAATTTGGTTGAAGAGCATTAATACTATGTTTCAAGTGAATCTGACCAGATATTCCGTTTACCATGCAAAACTTTGCTCACCCCTTTTTCCCTTCCGGGTTGAATTTCCAAAAACGTTGAAATTCCATTAATTGTGTCTAGGACCAGTTATATAAAGTTTCAAGTGAATTTTACCCAATTTTTTTGTTTCGTAACAACTTTGCCACCTTCTTTCGTTTAGGGGCTGAATTTCGAAAAACGCCGAAATAGACATTTTATTAATTGTGTTGGAGAGCATTAGTACTAAGTTTCAAGTAAATCTTCTGGACAGATTTTTTTAATTTTCCATTCAAACTTTGTCACACCTTTTCGCCTCTTAGTTGAATTTCTACAAATGCTGAACCGTGTTTCACTAATTGCGTCAAGAAGCACGGATACAAAATTTCAAGTAAATCCAACCAGATTTTTCCAAATTTTCATACAAACGTTGTCACCCCTTTTATCCCCTTGAGGATTGAATTTGGGAAATCCCTTCTGAAAATGGTGCCTACATAATAAAATCAACATGCCCTCCAAATTTCACGATTTAACATTTAGCGGTTTAGGCTGGGCGATGATAAGTGAGTCAGTCAATCGGGACTTTGCTTTATATATATATGTAAGATATGGCTGGTGTTTGTAATTGAAGGATTACGACAATTTTCCCAATATTTTACCCATTTTTAAATGGCTGTATCTTCACGTCGTATGATTGCAAAATGGTTCTCCAAAAAGTCATTTTAAAGCTTGAATCTCCCAGTTTTTGAATCATGGGTTAAAGATTTTTAACATCGATCAGAATAACTTTTTTTACGACGCTGGACAGCGGGAAAAGTTTTTTCAAAAGTTTGCACAAACTTCGAGGTCTGCACAGGCCGAACAAAAATTGTCCGACTCAATTCATTGTACGCTTTTCGAAGCCTAGATACTTTTCTACAATCCGTTTTTTTGCCTGTTTTTTTTTTTAAATTATCGTATGGCTATTTCTGACCGAGTTATTCGCCCCCGGAGCATTAAAAACGTACAGAATTTTCATTTATTTCAGGTTATAAAAAAAAAACTTGTTCCATATCCGTTGAAAATTGAGGGGAAAAAAATTGAAGTACTTCGATACAACATGGCGAGAACGATGTCATTCTTTATCTTTGGCATCTTGATCCTGGAATCGAGATTATGTTCTGGCCTCGGTAATCTTACCCCTGTAAAAGGGTCGGAGACCACGCTGATTCATGACACAATGCTCGTGAACTATTCCCCGAATAGTTTCCGCAGTTTCCAAGGTACGTAAAATTACTTATCAGTCGTACATCTTCATCATTGGAAGAAAGTGACAAAAAAAATTGATGTAAAGTGAAATTTGTCAGTCCGCCACCGCCGTCGAATTTTTCTTTCCTGTCTCTTCTACATTTCACTATTCGGTCCGGCTATTGACAACAATCGAACCTCGTTTCACAGAGGTGATCGACCGCTTCGACTATTTGAAAGATATGCATGTGGACGCAATTTGGCTCAGCTCCATTTTCCCACGGAGCGATGATCTTTCCGTGACCAATTATATGGACGTGCATCAGGGTTTCGGTAATATGGCCGATTTTGAGCGACTGCTCGAAGGCGCACACAATCACGGTACTACTGATAAAAGTCCACCCCAACGAATCGTCGCAATAACTCGAACGATTTTTGCAATGATATTTATTTTCTTTTACGAAAATAGGCATCAAAGTTACTTTGACCGTCATGCCGTATGAAACGAGTGATCAGCACCTGTGGTTCAGGCAATGGAGGAAGAACGGAAGCCCTTATAACAAATTTTATGTCACGGTGAGTACACCCCACTGGCAAGGAACATCACTAGAGTGTCTGCTTTCGATTTTGTCGAAACTCATATATATGAGAAACGTATTTTTTTTTATCATCGCAAAAACGGTTTTTAAGGGTCTTCTCACTCAAGACGCTAAAAAGGCTATTTTCATGAATTTTTTTGATAGTTTTATATTATGAATATTGGTATAAAAGTTGTTACACTTAAAAATACACTTTCGAAATACATTGATAATTTTTTAAATGTATTTATTTAACCCAAACAAACGTTAAACGCGTTTTTCTCGAAACAACGTTTTTCGACGGTTTGTTGATAAAATCTTCGAAACTACTGAACCGATCGTTATGAAATTACAACCACATATTCTTTACAACTATGGCTATAGCGCATATCAAGGATTTTTTTAAATTTTTATTTTTACTTCTTTTTGGCCAAAAACGGTGGAAAAACGTTTTTTTTTGTTTTTTCGAAAAATGTCCGCCATTTTGTTATTTTTGCATGTATCAAAAATGGTATCATATGCGCTATAGCCACTAACATACCGAATCGAAAATCGTTTGATTTTTTTGTTTCGGAAGATCCATTTCCGAGATTTCATCGACAGCGCAGACCTACAATTTTTTTAGGACATTTTTTAACTAACATTTTCGTCTATAAATAGTGACTTAGATAAATTTTGAAAATTCCAATGTATCGCGAAAGTGTATTTATTAAGTGTAACAACTTTTATATCAATATCTATAATATAATCCTATCAAAAATTGATGAAAATAGCCTTTTTTAGCGTCTAGAGTGAGAAGACGCCTTAAGGGGGGGAACCCAACCTTCAAAGAAAGGCGTGTCGAAGGGTGATTTTACAGTTGAACCCACGAGCTGTTCACCGATCTGAATGAAATGAAAACGAAAATTCGTTAAATGTAAAGCGATGCGAAATCTGCGGTGAAAGTATTTAAAAAAAGAAAAATTAAGGGCGACAGGCTTTTTTTTCAAGGGTGGTCTCCCCCTTAAGGGAAGATACTGCTTCGACGTACCGAAAAAGGGTAGTTTTTTCAAACAAAAATCATATACTAGATTAGTTTTTGGGATTTGGAAAAAAGGTGTTTTATTAAGGATTCACTAAACTTATTTTGTCTTCATTTTTATGGAAAAAAATCATAATTAACAACGTTATTGAGGTATAATAGAGCATCTGTATACGAAATGCGACCCGACGGCCGTATCGATAAATTGACAATGGTTGGTCAGAAAAATTAAAATAAAAAAGTTTCATACTCTATACAAATGTAGTTCTCGTTTTACATTTTTCGAAAACAAAATCACAAAATAGCGGGTGTTCAAAAAGTATAATTATGACGAAATTTTTACTTATGTTCGTGGGTTTAAAAAACGCTAAAAAAAACGGCTACCTGAAACCATAACTACTGCCGTTACGGAAATTTTGATTTTTTAAAATAAAAAATCGGACAATTATAGCTAGAGTTTTTATTCCGCCCAAGACGAGAAAAACGTGATTGAAAGTTTTAGTATACGTGCATAGTTGCGCTACCTGCTCTCACTAAAGCCTTTGAAACTTTGTCAATTTTCCATATTTTAATTTGAACATTTTTCACATATTCTTGAATATGTAAACTTTGAGATAACGAAAAAGAAATCAATTTTTTTTACCGTCACAGTGATGTCCCGTCGTATAACCGTTTTTCCGCCGATAAAAAAAAAATACGTGGTTATTTCTCAATAATGTTGCATTGGGACGAAAAACTTGAAACAATTATAAGAACAAATAATGTTTTGGACGAAATGATTGAAGCGTGAGGAAAAACCACCCCGCGAGTCCAATGGATGGAGCGACGAAAGGCAGATAGGATATCTTCAGAAGTTTCCGCATACACCCTGCCTCGACCTCTCAAACCCAGAAGTTCGTCATCGCCTGAATAAAGTAAACACGTTTGTTTATTCGTTATCCCATTAGCTATCGTTTACTATACTTGCTGTTTTACTTACTCCTATTTCGATATCGCTTACTTTCAGGAAATCTTCGAATTTTGGTTGAATAAAGGGGTGGACGGTTTCATGATCGAAGGACTTTGGCAATACGCAGCATCTTCCGAAGAAGTTTTCCCATACAGTGAAGCCATCGTTGAGAATAATAAGGGCTATTTGCAGAAGGTCGGCATGTTCATCGATCATTGGACGATAAAACACAACTCCACATACAAGTACGTAATATAACGAAAATTGTGACTGCAACTTTGAGGATGCGGCGAAAGCATAGTCGTTATTATTGTTGGCGCAACTTTGAGGAGTTGTCGCTTTTAAGCATACACCAGAACATAACTGATCTTTTCTTTTTGCGAATTTCGAGGGTGCGCGTTTTTTTTTATAATCGTTTTATTCAATTTCATAAATTCATCTACGGCTAATTTCATATTCTCCAGTGTACTAGCAAGGAACATCACTTAAGTGTCCGCCTTCCATTTTGGTGAAACTTATATATGTGTCAAAGCATTGAAAACTATTAGACACGTATTTTTTTTTATCTGCGGAAAAACATTTTTAAGGGAGAAAACGACCCCTCAAAAGTTTAACGTTACCAGAATTTCAGTACCCCGCGATTCGACTGTAAAATCGGTTAAAGATTCAGACCCATTGAAATGGTACTAAAAATTGATTGCTCAAACTCGTGATTGTCAATAATTTCGGCGTGACCATAACAGCGATTATAAAGATTCCGCACCTATTTTACGAAGCTGGTGTTGTCGTCATTGGCGTAGCCAGAAAAAGGCACCGGGCACGCCCCTCCCCCCCAAACCGTGGTGGCCCCCCAGAAAAAGTCGATCCAAAATAATTAAATTCAAATAATCGATTAAATTTATTTGCTTCACCCTAGCGACCATAAAGAAATCATTTAACGAAACTTGAACTATTCTCTTCATCGTATTTTCGTAACTTGTATAAAAAGCAGCTTTTCCATTACGTAAATTTAATGGATATTCAAATTTAACATTTAAGTTAACGGTGGGCAAAATAAATACATTATTTTCACCCCCGCCTAAAGGGTGGCCTTCCGGAACTCAAAAATCATCCAAATTTTCGTCACGCTTTTTTTTAGAGTTCCCTATAACGCGACTATCGAAAAAGAAAGCGTGTCATAGACGTACGTCGGTAAATACGATTTTTTTCGAATTTCACCCCCGCCTAAGGGTGGCTTCCGGACCTCGAAAATCATCCAAATTTTTGTCAGGCTACTTTTTAGAGTTCCCTAATGCGACTATTGAAAAAGAAAGCGTGTGATAGACGTACGTCGGTAAATACGATTTTTTTTCGAATTTCACCCCCGCCTAAGGGTGGCTTGAGGAACTCGAAAATCATCCAAATTTTGTTCAGGCTACTTTTTAGTCTTCCCTAATGCGACTATCAAAAAAGAAAATGTGTGATAGACGTACGTCGGTAGATACGATTTTTTTCAATTTTCACCCCCGCCCAAGAGTGGCTTCCGGAACTCGAAAGTCGTCGAATTTTTTTTCAGGCTACTTTTTAGAGTTTCCTAAATGCGAATATTAAAAAAGAAAACGTGTGATAGACGTACATCGGTCGATGTTTGTTTTTTTAAATTTTTCATCCCCTCCGAAGGGTGAGTTCCGGGAGATGTACATGGCGGATACATGTTCTTTCTTCACCAAACACATAAAGCAGCTTGTCATCAGCAGTTGGTCATCAAAAATCGAGAATTAATGAAAAATTCGTTGCGTCTGCAACGATGCAAACTTCAGTATCATGACAAAAATGCTGGCTACGACAACGTTTGTCGTCCTCGTTAGTCATCTCGATAACCTTTATGAACTCCTTCAATTAACATTTTCCCGCAACACCCGATACAGTCTTCGTGTTATTTGGGCGCAGATATTTGGGAGCCAGGGCCTCCGAGGCCAAGGACACACAGGCGGTTTATTACCGCACCAAGGACTCGTCTGGTGCACGTTCCGATGAAACGGCAAAACTGACGACGTTGTTTTTGAACTTGAAGGATCAACCGGACATCACCCTCACTTCCGACACAAAGGAGACACTTAGGTGCGTTTTCTTACGTTAAAATTAACCAACGCGCGACTCCCTCGAATGTACATTCATATATTGATTGAAGAAAAAACAAACTCTTTCTCTTTTCTCATCAAGAGCTGTGAACGCTACTCGCCAAAACCCGAGTCCTTCGTCTCCAGGTGCCTCAATGGTGCGGAGATCGTTACGGGCAAAGCGGGACGCACCGGCCGTAAAAGAAAAAAAAACCTGTTGTAACAAAGGTCACTGCAACGCCTTCCAAAAAGCCTTGGAGTGGATGAAGGAGAAATGGGAAAAACTTTGTCATTCTGTCACGAGCGGATTCGACAATCTGAAAGAAAAATTTGGGAAGAAGAACTAAGCGTGTATAATGACAATAATGATTCAAGGCCGCGCGCGATTGCGGACGTGCATTTGGCGTCGGCGGGACGTCGTGCTCTCGAAATGTAAAGAAAAAAAAACGAATTTAAAGAACACGCACACGCATTATAACCTCGATTGGCGTGACGATCGTAAAGGTGTATCAGAGTCTTCAGGATCGGCGTATGACGACGATGGAAATATGTCCATACGCGAAAAATGTCGCCCTATGTAAAAATAAAGGAAAAGAGACAGAGAGAGAGAGAGAGAAAGAGAGCGTACGTCGATGAACAGTAAAAGGATATTATTTTTTAGAGGTACATATGTCCAATAGAAATTGAAGTTTTACATTTCGGCAAGTTAGACATAATTTTCGAGAAAAAAAGTTATATCTGTTTTGGAAACTATGCAATTTAGTGAATCTCAAAAGTTCAAAACATTACGAGGTCGTATTTGATATGCCTCGCGGACACAATGTCCCGCTCCTCTACTTCAATTTTACTAAAAAAAATTCAAATCATGGTTTCCATAAAACATCGCGCCCAAATAACACAGTTGTTTTTTTTTCTTTCTCGAAAACGGTGCGGTACCCCAAAATGAGGTTACTTTGAACAGGTTTTGGAAGTTTTTTGTAGGTAACTTTTTTTGAACATCCTAAATTCCAACTTTTGTGCTCCAATAGAGTATTGTGTTCTTTGGCTATCAAATGTATAAGAAAGTCAAGCCCCACCACCGCCCATAATTTTATATATTAAAAAAGTGTCTGAGTAACCTCGAGTGTGGGGGTTTCGTTGGCAAGGCATTGAAATGGAACTTATATAAAAGATTAAGGGTTACTTCGACATCATTTTAATGAAAAAATGTAATATCTTATGCATTACACATGGAATCAAATTGTTATTTTTATTAAGGAAACATTTTACATAAAATATCAAGTGCCTAGGGTACTATTTTAAGCACCTACTTAATCAGTCTAATAAGTATCATTGAGATCAAAATCAACTTGAGCAATATTACAATCAACTTCAGCAACATTATAATAAACTTGAACAACAAATTCAAACACATTCAAATGCGCGTACATCTCAACCGTATTTTTGCGCTCTGTTCAAGTATCTCCAAAAACTGTCAAAGGTACCCTTTATGTCAATTTAACCCCGTTTTTCGGTATAACTTTCGAAAATTCGAATTTGTAACTACATTGGACACATGTATGTGCAAAAAAAAAACAGTTTTCTTAACACTCATCGGTAGAACGCTCGTCTTAACAGAAAGCGTTCTTCTTCCTCCATTATTTTCCTTATCTCAGACTGCTCGCCAATTATTTTCGCTATTACGCGAGCATCTTGGAGCGCAACGAAATGTCGGGGAGGGGGAGGGGGGTGGCGGTGGCAGAAGTGAGAATAACTATAATGATCGGAGAGAATGTGCTTCAG